>VDFB02190970.1:0-22878 GCA_007258455.2 Sequoia sempervirens | reverse complement strand
AATACAAACACAATATCACTTAACACAATGGTTACAATGCTTCCAGAGAGCAATGATCATCTACACAGTACAACAAAACTAACTTCTGGTTGCCATAGAGAGAGTGTCACACATCATTTGTTATGAGTTACCCTGGCTCAACCTTCCTAGGCTACTGAACCCCCATTTGGGGTTACCCTAGCTTGCCTCTACTAGCCGCCGGACCCCCATACAAACTGAGCTTCTCGTCTCATCTCAAGCCTTGATAAGTGCATGAGTCATGAGAGAGGCATTCATTATCTTAATTAGTCTGAAAGTTTTTCATTAATTATTTTTAAGTTATCACATACTTAAACCCTAAGTGAGTTACCCTGGCGCCCCTCTGTGTGTCGGACCCCCATAAAAAGCCACTCCCCTATGGACAACACACACGGTACAAAACCACAATTCAATGGGTAAACTAGATAAGACAACCACTCCAATCCAAGGAGGCAACAAATAATGAAACTCACTCCAAACACTGGAGGAAACAAAATACATAATCCACCCCTTCCAAAGGAGGCACAAACCCCATGAACCACTCCTAATCCAAAGGAGGCACAAACCATCCCTGTTCGTGAAAACTGGGTAAAACAACATGATACAATTATACGCATTACCCAAGGCAATTCACAAATCAAACCATCACATAAAACATCCCAACCTAGAATAACTCCTCTGGAAGACTTACTAATTCGAATAGCCCATTGCCCAATAGACATAATAGGAAAAAACACAAGTTAAAAGCAACTCAGACAAACAAAACTTCTAATATTCAGATTTCTTAAAACCAATCCAACCATAATATTTTGCTCGATTACTTCTAATTCTAGACAATTTTATTCATAAGATAAGAACAAATCAAACTAATCATTTAACTCTATAATTTCTCCAATTACACATTACATGAAGATAACTAGACTTGACATAAATTCGTTTGCAACCAAATACTATTTAAACTACCATAACATCGTTTTCTTACAAATTTTCATTTCATTTAAAACGGATAATTATTCCCCTTAAATTCACTCCATTATTAACTAATTGCTTGATCATTTGATAAGCAATTGCAAATTTAAATCTAAGGGTCTGCTTTATTTTTCCAAAAATATTTAAATATGAAAACAAAACCCATTTCCCCATTTAAATCATTTCATTATACAAATAAATGTTTTCATCCATTACAATAAAAATAGTCTTAAGATCATTATATTTAAATATAAATATATATTAAATATATATATAATTATATACTTAATGTATATATATATATTTAAAATATATATTTATAAAATCCATTTAAAATTCAAATCATTTAAAAACCATTTAATAATAACCAATTTTTTTTTAACATATAAAATAAATAAAATAAAATAATATATTATATATATAATAAATTATTATTATATATAATATATAATATATAATATATATATTATATATATAATAAATATTATATTATATATATATATTATAATAATATATTATATTATATATATATAATATATAAATAAATGCTATATTTTATATATATAAAAAACAAAAGAAAATTAATAAAAGAAAAGCCCATTTTAGGGCACTTGTGTCAATCCTGCCTGGCATTGTGGCAAATGACCAGGTGTTGTATATACAACTCGCCCCACTGGGGAAGCATGCAATTATGGTGGTAGACATTACACACAACCCTCAGCCTCCCCTGTGGATGATGGCCTATGTGGCACACATCCTCTCCCACTGTGACCACTGCGGTGGCACACAGCCTCCCAATTCTGTCAGGGTTGGCTGCTGGGTAGCTTCCCCTGCCCCAAACAATTTCAATACCATTTTTTTTTTAAAACAAAAAAAAATACAATCTCCTTTGTTCTACAAATTTCACCAGTTAAATCATGAACATAGTTTTTCCAGAATGCATACAAACCAAAAATATACAATATATGTATATATATATGTATATTACTTATATATATATATATATATTATATATAAAGTTTTACATAAGACAGTCAAATTGGACAAGCTTTCAACAAATTAAACTACAACAAAATAATACTCAAGCATGATTTCATAGTTCAATTTCTGGATATCCCTAAATTCAAATACAAAAATTTAAATGATTTTCTTTTGTTTCCTCTTTCATTTTCTATTGTTTAACTTGGAAATTTCAGTTCAAAGAGATTGTTTTTCTTCAAGAAATCTAAATTCTTTCAAGATTTTAACAAGGTTTTCAAATTTTTTTGCACAAGTTTTCAATATTGAAGATCCTAAATTTCAAAACAATAAACACAAACAAGAAAGAACCTATTGGAAACTTGAAGAAGAAGACTGAAGTTGAGCTGCAATTTCCAATTCTTCCAAAGCTTTTCCAAAATCTTCACCCAAAATCTAGCAATGCATAACCCAAACAAGAATACCTTCATTTTCCTTTTAACAACAATTTTCTTCCAAAAATGAAAATCTTCCCCAAATTTAGTCAACTTCCCTAAAATATCCCATCCACCATAGTTATTACTCCCACTATGCATTTTGGAGATATTTTGTATTTTTTGAAAATTTACAACTAAAATTTCTATTCAACAAGAATTTAAAACTTTAATAATTTCTTTTCAAAAAGCATTTGAAACTTTTAAAATTTCCTTTTCAAAAGAATTTAAACTTTTTAAAATTTTCTTTTTCAAAAAAACATTTAACACTCCTAATTCCCAAAATGGATAACTTAATTCATTTCAACATAATTAATTTAATTAATCAATAAAATAAATCTAATCCAATATTAGATCATTTTATTAATTAAATTAAATTAATTAATAAATTAAATAACATTTATAACATTATAACTAGATAAATTTAATAAACAACTTAAATACATAAAGCCATTTATTTACCTTTTCCAACTTGCAATTAAATGAAAACAAGGAGAGATGAACAACAAAGAAGCAACTTAACCCAACTAAAACCCGATGACACACTATGACTAGGGTTATGACTTGGCATGGAAAACCTAGCTACTATCTCCCAATCGAATACCGTTGGCCAATGGACACGCTCAAACCTGTGAATCCAGGTGGAGTCGATGTCTTGTACCTGTCAACCTGTGAATAAAGAGTATATCGAGCATGCATATATATATATATAATATAATGAAACACACCGTGAAGAGGAAATCTCAGAATCATAGGGCGCTTGCAAGCGAGTGGTACAATCTCGTCCCCTTCACCAATACAAAATTACTAACTGACGAGTCTAACATCAATAATATAATCAAAAGCATAAAGCATCATTAATTCAATATCTGCTAAGCTAATCCAAAGCATGCCATAATGATAACATCAGAGTAAAATACCATCAAATCAAAATATAACATTCACATCACTTTACAGTTTGCGATCAAATAGTAACCAAGTACTAAAGTCAAAGTATAAACATAAACAAACATAACAAGGAAGAACACTGTATGATCAAAAGAGCCAAAATGGAGGGGTGCTACAGAATAGGTTTATTTTAAATTATATATTAGAAGATACTTTATTGTAATAGTCTTGGTAAAATTCTAAGTAAATGATAACATGATCTGATCATAAATTTTGTCCATTGTGGGTGAAGAATTTTGAATGGCGTGCTTTGCTCATGTAATTGTCACGACCAATCCTATGAATGTCGTTGGGGTTTTTGCTTTCGAAAGTCCTTCGCATTTCCCCCCTGCTTCTGAAAAAGTGTGCCAAGATGGTGCTAAGGTTTCATCACCAGGACTAGATGCAACATGGGACACAGGGTCTCGTCTTCCTAGCAAAACATGAAAAACTACATGGAAGGAGTGGCATCCCAATTACAAAGTTGCGTTGGGTATGGCCTTTGACCCATTTGGTGGATGTTTTGAGGCCAATGAAAATTCTTTGGGACCTTCTGTTATGCTCTCCAAATCGCCCTCTCCTCACAATGGGGTAAATCAAAAACCTCAATTTTCAATCCACCTTTCATCGAATGCCCTAAAGATTTGTCTAGATAGTGTCGTTGGTGACAAAGAAGTTTATTTGCAAGCCCATGCCCTTGTTTGTAGATTTATGAAGGATATGGCCAAAATTATCTGATCTTCATTCATGGATAAGCACATATTGGAAATATTTTTTGGAGGAAGAAATAAGTATCTATCTCTATGCAAAAGGATTTTTTATACTAGAATTTGAATCTATTGAAGATAAAGAAATGATTCTTAACACTAGGCCTTGGTTCTGCCAAGGTGATTTCTTATGCATGAAACCTTGGTTCACTTTGTTCGATCCACATACAGAGACATTTTCTTATGCCTTTTTTTGGATTCATTTACCTTACCTTCCACTATAGTTTTGGGAAATTGATTGTCTAAAGGCGATTGGCAATGGGTTGGGAAAGTATCACAACATCTCAAAGGAAACAATCAATTATGAAAACTCAAATTTTGCACGTATTTTGCGTCAAAATGGATGTTTAAAAAGGTCTTCCGACAAATATTTTTCTCAAAGTTGGCAATAGACATTGGCATCAACCGATAGATTACGAAAAAATTACCTTCAAGTGCAAAAGACGTTTTGCAATTGAACATGCTATTGCACAATGTGGTAGGGGATGGGCTAAGGCTTCCCCCATCAACAAGTCATCTTGGTGGGACAAGGTGGAACCCCGTCACTATGTAATCTCTCCCTCATAGCAATTTTTTTTTTGTTCCTTCCCCTATGATTCAAGAAAAGGTTCCAAATTCGCCTCATCTATCTCAAGAGGTCGTGCTTGATAAGAAGTCAAAAGAGGAACTCACGATGGCTTCTCCATCTCCCATGAAGAAATCAAACTTGTAGCATAGAAACACAAAAATTTCTTCTATATCTTGGGTTACATCAGCAGTCAGTGATAATGGTGAAAATTTGAAAGTGGAAAATAGCAATGACCCCCCCTGAAATAGAACAAGAATGGATAGAGGTGAAAAGGAAGAAAATTCCTTTAGAAAAACAAAGCATATGATCACATTAAGATCATCTAATAAAGTAGTTAATTTGGATACGTAATATGTTATGTAAGCTGGGGTCGTTGCGAAATTTAAATCTATAATATGTAATCTGGAGCTTTAAAGTAATAGAAAGAGTGCTATCCTCTTTGATAGCAATTTTCCAAAAAAAAAAGTAAACAAATGTTTTTGTTCATCATTTTTCTATTATGTGTATGGTGAGAAAATAAATTAACTAACATACTTCAGTGAACAAAATAACTATCATATAGTTATTAAATTACTTTGGATGAAAATATAGAGTTGTGTGTTTTAGGATTAAATTTAATTACCTTATTTAGATTCATTTTAAATTTAATGCAAATAACTATGCAATTACGGAGAAAATTTACAAATTTATTTTTATTATAAAATCATTTCATTGTCATACCTTAGTGTATTTTTATTATTGAAAAATTATATGACATTTTAATTACTCAAAAAAAAGTTTTATTTGGTAAATATATGTATGTACATAGATGTATACATATATATTTATATTACATATATTATATAAATATATTATAATTAAATATATATATTATATATTATTTATATTATATAAATAAAAAAACCTATTAAAAATTATTTGTATTGGGTCTTTCAACGAGGTCAAAGGGACTGCATACGCAGTACCCACACCTAGACGGCCCATGGAAGTTATGGCTTCCATGGAGCCACAACCCCATATGGGGTTGTGAACCCATGGGGCCTATAGCCCTCCACGGGTGGTTGTCCCACCATTATGAAATAGTTGTATGTTAAAAAAGCACAATATTTATATTAGTTGCCATTTATTTGGCATTACACAAAATACTAAAATATAATGCTTTTAGTCAAATACTTTTCTGTGCAAAGCAATGCCACCCTAGTAATGCACAAATATATATACAACATTATAATTGAGTCTACATATGTATATATAATTATATATGAAAAAATATGCAACACTTTTGAAGGTATGGAAACAATCTCCATAAATCTTCAACCTCTAACAATGAAGACAAGCATGAAAGCATTCCAATAATCATTTTGAATCTTGAAAGAAACAAATAAACATGGCAGAGAAACTTGAACACCAATCTAATTGAATTGTAAATCTCGTATAACACAAGATAAAGGGAATAATAATTTAAAGAAAAAATTATTTAGTTGTGAGTTGGTTTTTAGTTTTTTATTAGCAAGAAAAAAGGTTTTGAAGGGATCCAAAACCCTTTACATCAAAATGTTGCAAAAAAAGATAAGCATAGCCAAACAATAGCCAGAAAAAGAAAAAGAAATGACTAGAAGACTATTTCATATTTTTCAAGGTATCAAAAATTTCCAACTCCTAGTTGTAATGCAGGTTGACCAGGTTCAACAACTCGTTCTTCTCCTCTTCAAAGGACTTATGTTTTCTTCCTCAATTCTAGAACTAGGCTCCTTTGTTTCATCCAACATTTGTTTCTTCCCTTTTTTTATTTTATCACATGTTCGTTCTTTTTTATATTCTTTGGGGTAGCTCTAGCAATTTATTCCTCCCTTAAACCCTTAAGCTTCTCTATGAGGATCCTCAATCCCTCTACACTATTCTTAATTGAGCATTGACTTATCTTAATGAGATTCTCAATATTGGAATTAATCTCCTAAAAAAATTTACATATCCAACATACAACTCTCATAATCCTTTTTTAAAACATTGAGGACTTCCTCAACCTCTTCCAACCTATTCTACATCTCCCTATCAATAGACCCAAATTTGTCCCTCTCCTTGGTAGAATTTTTTTCCTACAAACCTTGAACTTTAACATTGGTTTTATTAATCTCTAAGAAGAACCATTTGGCCAATTTGAAATGATTATCCACTCCCTCCCTTGATAAACCTAGGACATCATATATTTAATCTTTTTTAGCATGTAGATAAGAAAAATCTTCAGAAAAAGGGGGGATATTAGTAGCTTCAATGTTTTCCTTAGCAAGGCCTTTCTTTGTGGTTTGGACCGTGGCCATCCTATCTTCAACTTTCTCCTTACCCTTTTCAATCTCTTACCCATAGGGATTTGATATTTTTTCCCTTCCTTCACATTTTGAAGCCTTCCTCCTTGTCCCTTGTTTGAGATCCCTTTGACCATGAAATAACCTTCTTTTCTCTCTTCTTCGAAGAAATTTTCTTTCCATTCACCTTTCTTTTCTTCTATTCTTCTCCATCATAGGGGATCATAAATAACACTTCAATGGATTCATCCCCTTAATTCTCCTCCCTCCACTCTTCATCATCATCATCTTCCATGGAACCAAAGCTCATGCTAGAATAATGTACTACCATTGACTTTTATTTTTTCTTGATAATACCCTCCCCATTTGTATTCAACATTGGGGTTTAGGTCTTAACAAATTCCATGATTAAAAGGATTAAAACCTCATGCAACAGTGAGAGTTTTGGGTTTTTCAAATGATCTTTTATAGAATAGTCCAATGAAGCTAATAGAAAATAAGGAAAGGACACCAACAACTTATACCTAAAATGTTTCAAGAAAATAAAATGGAAACCAAAGAGAGCCATGTACCTTCCATCTAGAGTAGTATAGTGCATGATGACCTCCACAATATCATCCTAGATGGGTTTTATAGTGAGCCTATCATAGCCCCTAGAAGATAATTTTACCAACTTTTCTCATTCATCACCCTTGAAGAATTGATTAAGGGATTCATCATTAGCTTTCTTATCATGGAAAAACTTCCTTCCATACATCAACAACCCAATTATCTTCACAATCACCTCCTATGTTATTACAAATTCAAGTTTCCATTCACAATCAAAACTCTATCTTTCCAACCCTTAACGAATAGCTTAGAGGATTCAGGATCATGCCCATGTAGCCTTTCCATGCATGGGGTCAAGCCCCCTCCAAAATTTTCCAAACCTTAGACTTCCTGTAGATCCCATCGCAAGATAGGCGCTCCACATGGCTTTTGTCTCCTCCCATGGTCACATAAATTATCCTAGTTTACAAACCCCAAATGTTGTTTCTAATCTCTAGACAAAAACAAAAATGGAAAAAGAACCTTATACTACCCAGAAAGTGTGTGATTCATTCGAGTGTAATTAACTCCACGTCCCATCCTCAATCAGTATCCTTTTGTTGGCTATCATTATTAAGAATGGTAAGGACTTCGATGGGTATTGAAGAGTACCTATCCCATATTTTAATAAATATTTCCTTCTTAATCCTTCATTAGTGAAGAATTCTACAAACTAATTACCCTCACAAAGGATATCAGTAATACTTATGTCATCAAAAGAGTTGAACATGACTAATGAATCATAAATTAATGACTCAATAGACCAACTAGGGGATACAACTTATTAAGACATCTTATAATGTTTAATGAATCACCTTCCTCCTACACATTCTTGAAGCCTCTATCATAGGCAAGTTTTATACCATTATATGTAGTCATTGCTTCAACAAAGTTATTTTTCTACGTGCCCAATGGGAGTGTCACTATTGAAACAAACCTGCCATCCACATCTCTTAATACTCCCTAGCATCTAGCTAGCCTAGGATTCCCTTTAGCTTCCCCATAAAAAAATATTTTTTATCCAACCTTATGGCAGACACCTCCACACCACAGTCTCTCTAGAAAACTTCATGTACCTAGGAGGAAAAGAGATGTCAACTTTGATATTCCACTTATCTGACACTTGAGACTCATAGTCATATATCATAAGTTTTTGTCCTTTCACCTGATTCTTAGATACCCCAAACAAGAAATTTGATTTTATAGCTCTTAATATTTTAATCAAAACGCCTTCCTCCTTGAGATGTGAATATTTTAAACACATGATTTTTTCTCTCTTCCCAAAGACCCTAGGCTACATGTGGGGTAGTTAGAGACCATAACATTTGAAGTAAGGGATTAGAAAATAGACATGTCCATTTCCTGCATAAATTAGCAAATGAACTAGGAAAAACCTATACTAAGTTCTAAAGAGATATAATCTGACCCCAAATAGACTGAGAGAAAATACAACCAAGTAACCAAAAAACTAGGAACCATCTAGAAGATGATCAACATCTTGAATTTTTCTAAAGTTTTTGTCTCAAAAAATTACTTATTATTCAAGATGGACAACCAACAAGTTTCATTAGAAATAAGTCTCCAAGAATTTTTTAGCTAGCAAGACACTGTTGAGTTCTCTAATTTTCCTAATACCCAAACCTCTCATCTTCTTAGGTCTGCACACATTCTCCCAAGCCACCAAAGGTATTCTTTTCCTTTCCTCAATTCCAACCCACAGGAACCACTTCTAAATCCAATCAAAATTCTCCACATATCTTTCCAAAACTTTAAATAATCTCATAGCATAGACCAATAAGTTCTAAAGAGTTTCTTTGATAAGTTGGACCTTACCAACTTGGTTGAATAAACCCCCTTTCCAACCTGCCAATTTAGAATTGATCCTATCAAGAAACCCTAACCATAAGGAATCTGATATCGTATTTGCACAAAGTGGAAGACCTAAATAAGAAGAGTGAAACTTCCCACTTTATAATTAAGGATAGCAATGAGCTTAAACTAAAGCTGGACAGGTGTGTTGAGGAAGAAAATTTTATTGATGGGAGAAAGGATGACAAAGAGAAGAAAAACTTACCCCTTTCAAAGAAGGTCTCCATTAAATTTAGTTTGAATACATCTACCCAGAGCTTCTATCGTAATGATACAAAGAAATGGAGAAATCATATCCTCTTGTCTTATCCCTCTATAGGGTATGTGCAGGATCATCATGGAAAAAATAGGCCCTGAAGTGGCGAAAAATTCAGAAAAATCAGAGTTAGGAAACTTGAAGTAAAAATTTGAATAAGCTATCTATATTATTTCAAAAATATGTTAGAATAGAATGTGTAGAAAATTGAATGTAGTTTCTAAACTACTAGGTTTATTTGAAAAAAAAATCTATTTGGTGAAAATTTGAAATTTCAATGCAGTATTACTTAAATTTCAGGGAAAAAATAAGAAGTAGGTGTCTGTCTGACCACCCTAACCACAATAAAATGATAATATTTTTTATAAGATTTTATATATAAGTAGAGGACTCATGTCCCAATGTGATGCATATTTTTTTGTAATTTTTTTTCAAGTAAATAATTAATTATAAATTTTTTATTACAACTTTTAAAAATATAAAAAATCCTATGTCTGACCACCTTAACTTGGTCAAAACTTCATGAAATTTATTTTTTATTTTTTTAATTTGTATGTGAAGCATAGAATGTGACACATGTTTCAGATTCAAAATATGTGAAACTGATTGAAAGCTATAGATTTTTTTCAATCATCCTATGAATCAGGACTTTAGTTGTAATTCAAATAGAAAATGAATAATAATTATTTATTAAATTCAAAGTAAAGCATAATTTATATTGGTGGAAAGTTGAGAATTTCCTTTAAAAACCCTTTTCATTTCATCAATTTCGGGTAAAAAAAAATTTGTCAGCCACATACCCTACACATACCCATCATATTGCCACTTTTTGGCCCATCATGATCCTGCACATACCCTATAACTTTTAAAAAAGAGAGAGGGGGACCCATTAACCAACAGAGAGAATTGGGGAGTAGAGATAAGATGGCCAATAAGATAACAAATTTACTACCAAAACCAAACCTCATCAGCATATTAGATAAAAAAATTCCAGTTAACCCTATCATAAGCCTTAACTAAGTTCAATTTTAAAAAGAAACCAACCTTCTTGTTCATCGATAGAGAGAGAATAATTTCATGAACCAAAATTATGGAATCTAAAATATGTCTTCCACATACAAACCCATTCTACTGACATGAGATTAGATGAGGAAGAATAGATTGAAATCTAGCCACAAGCACCTTAAAGAAGATCTTATAAATATATTTACAAAGGATAATAAGCCTAAAATCCCCAAAAGTCTTAATCCCAAGATACTTCAACACCAGAACAAGAAAAGTAGAGTTTAGTTCTTTCAAAAAATTCTTGTTGTCAAAAAAATCTTGTTGCATTCACCACATCCTTCACCACAATATCCCAAAAGGCTTGAAAAAAGAGAAGAGGGAAACCATCTAGCCCTGGGGCCTTATTACCTTCAAATGAAAAACAAATTGATATGATTTCTTCCTCCGAAGGAATATAGGTTAACATTTTCTTTTGATCCTCAAAAATAATTTTTGGGATAACCTCCAAAAAATTATCTTCACTTATCTAGTCATAGACCGAGTCATCAGCTAAAATATTAGAGAATAAATTTGAAGCAACCTTATGGATATCTTCAATATCTTCTAACATAGAGCCATTGAATTAGATAGCACTAATTTTATTCATTTCCTTATGCTTTAGAGAAGAGAGATGAAAAAAATTGTACTACAATCACCAATTTTCAACTAGATAGCCCCATAATTTTATTTCTAAAAGTCTTCTTTTTTATTGTAGCATCGTAAATTGTCACCCTTGACAATTTCACACTATGTTTTACTCCCCATTTAATTATTGGTCCTAATTGAACCCCTAATTTCCTAAATTATGCATTCCATGGCCTAATTTTAACAATTACTAATAAATTGCAAGCTGAAAAAAAATGCATCCATCTAATACTTTTCCCTTGACACCTTAATTTATGGAAAATCAATCTGGGACATAGAGACCCTATAGTGAATGAGTCCCATTTTGGTGAAAGTGTCCCCCTATTTTATTTGGATCTAAATTCAAATATGTTGGTGATGTCACTTTATTATTTGCAATTCAAGTGTCTAAAGTTAGATATCAAGATTTAATTTATGGAAATTAGAATAAATGTATGTAAATACCTAGTTATTTCATCATTTGAAAACTAAGTGAGAGAAACAAGAAAGAAGTGAACATTAAGAGCAAGAATTATTGTCAAGAGCAATATTTCAAAGCTTTATTGCAGTAATTCAAGATCCAAACATCATGCCAAATCCTATGCAAGTTCACGCATGTTCATGTTTTCATTGTTTGTGAAGGCTAACCCTTTTGTAGGTCTCCAAGCAATTCAAGAAAATAAAGAAAGATCCAAGACCTTGATGTGATGTGCATGACTTCAGTCCTTCAAGGAAGCCATTGAAGGGTGGTGAGTTGCAGCACTTTTTTGATTCATCATTCCTTCCCATCATTTGTCTTTCTATCATTGGCATTGCCATTGTGGAAGTGGAAACACTAACACAGGGTTTGACTAAGGCAATCCCCTAAATGGCACAACCCTTCCTCTCTCTTTGAACGTGTAGGTTTCAGGTTTGGAGGAGATTGAAGGAAGCTTAAAGATCCATTTTCCATTGTTGCATTCAAAACCCTACACCCTGACAACCCATAGAAACTCACCTACAAAATTATCCAATAGTGATTTGGAAAAAAATTAGGAGAAATCAAAAAACTTAGATTCGACATCAGAGGACTACAAAAAGAGAACTAAAATATCTCTACAAGGACACAAACACCCTATGGTGAATTAGTTCTCTTATTCAGTCTGGCTCCAAATTTACAGGACAGGTGCACCGAACTCTACCTTTCTCAAATTTGTTGGTGAATTTTTGTTGCAGTTTCTTAGTTTTTGGAATCTTGCATTTTCAGATTAGAGCACATAGTTTAATTCTAGGTTCATCAAGGAAAATAAATTCCAATCAATTTCCAAGGCCCAAAAGGATGCATATCCAGGCATAGTTGACTCACCGTCATGGTTGAAATTCAATCTAATCACCTTGTTGATTTGCATCCTAATGATTCCCTAGAAAAAGGAAATTGATCATAGGTTCTTTGCATTAAACCTAAGGCTCCCTTTTTCTACATTTCACTTTGGTGAAACTGACATGTTAACATTACATACCTTTTGAAATTTGAGGAAAATCACCCTAGATCTATATTTTTCATTGCATTTTGTTATATTATTGATTCAGGGTTCCATTTTTGCATCATAAAAGACAAAAATTCAAAAAAATGTATACAATATTGCATCATAGGCTGTAGTAAGGTAATTTCAGTCATTCTAACTTAGATCTATATTCAAATTACATTCATTAGGTCTTGTAGACATGCAAAATTCACATTATGCATTCGATCAGATTCGGTCAAATTAGCTCTTGCATTGGATCCATTCATCACCTTCATCCATTTAAATAATTTCATTGCCTAAGGTTATTTAAAATCAAAAAGCCATTTAAATCAAATCTTAAATCATTTTCCAAAGTCCAAAAAGTCAAAACAGTTAAATCAGCATAATCAGCATTAAATTAATCTAATCCTAATCTAAGGCTAATCCCATCCCACTTGCACAATAAATCAATTTTATTGATTTATTAAAACATCATTTTCTCTCAACCATGACAAGTCAAACAGGGCATTTATTGCTGTTTTTCCTTGTCCCCCTCTCAGCATTTATGGCAAAATTTGAATTCAAAATTTCCCCCTCTTGGGCACTCTTCCCAAATCTTGCACACACATTAACTAATCACATGATGACAAGTGTCTTCAATTCATTGGCTTGTTTTTGATCCCACATTGGTCCCTCTTCAACATTTGGAATTTTGAAAATCTTTAAATAGGTGCATCATCCTCAAGCAAAAGGCTTCACAATCTTCACAATCTTGCAAGGTCACTCTCTTCATTTGAGATTAGATCTTGTCCATCATCTCCACCAATCTTAACAATTTCATCTACATCTCATGCAAGGTCACTTTCTTCATTGGAGAAATGATCTTGTCCATCATTATCATTAGCTTATCTAAAGGGGTTGGGAAAGGGCTACTTTCCACATCAAAGTAGCACCAATCCCCCTATGAGATGGTGTTTGAGTAGTTTAGGAATAAATGTCATGCTTATGTTGCTTATGATTTTATGTTAGTTTGATGTCGTTATTTCCTTTATGCTTGCTCAATAATTTCATAGGGAGAGGGATTATCTCATTTGTTCAACATTGATAAATTTATGCCATATTTGTCAATCTATGATAAATGAAAGGTTTTACCTCTCACATTTTGGCGCTAGAAGGAGGGCTTGAGCCTTTGAATGTGTGCAACCTTTTCTAATATACTGTGGTTTTTTTTTTTCGATTATAAGGATCACTGGTTCGAAAGATTGTTACTTTTTTTCAGCCTTAGCTCTCATATTTTGCATACATACCTTACGTGACAGTTGTAGCTGGAACATTTGACAGATTTAGTTTTCTGAAACTTTTCTCCAAACAAATCCATTTTGTATTAAGGCTGCAACCACGACACTCTATGAAAATGTCTTTCTTTCAAGCACTTTCTATGTTCAAATCGCAGGATATCAATTTGAGTTTAGATTAAAATTCTTCCTGCTGTTTTCAAGGTACATATGCCTACTCGAGAAGATTCTGATTAGCTACAAATGTCTGTATTTTCATAGTGATATTGTCTGACTGCTTCAAATATACTGTGATATTGGCTAAGTTTAGCGCTTTTGTTTGAAGTATACTCAATATGAACAGCTACAGGTGGAACTACATTAAAATTCTGACGAGCTAAGTAGGCATTTTCTGATAATGGAAAGACTGGAACTACTTTCTGTCTGGTAACGTTTCTTCAAAGACCTGCATCTGCTTTGTATTTTGAATGCCAGGACCGATGATTTCTTTAAACCCCATATCTGTAGATTTATTCCACGTTGTTTCCTAGGCTAGCCGCGCCATCTTTGTTGACCATTCTGTATGTATTTCACGCTGTTTCCTGTCAGCCACACCATCTTTGTTGGCCGTTCTGCATTAGCCACCCTATCTACGCGTTTGCTGACATATTTATCTTAAGTTTATTAGATATGACTAAAGACTTTTTTTAGTGGTTCATAGGGGGTTCCATTCTGCATTCAATGCGGCTTCCTAGGCGATTTACTTTCAATCATTTTCATGTGCCTTTGATGAAAGTATCAGGTCAACTAAGTTCAGCACCTTGTTAGGGCATCATGTCAAATGATTTAATTGCTTTCATTGATGCAACCTGTCACTCATTCTTGATGGACCATCTAAACCCTCGCGTCTCACCCAGTTGCGTCCCTACTTAAAATGTTCAAGGTGGTCGTTGCCTGATGAATAGATTGGTAACTGATTACCATTAAGAAGACGCCTCTAAAAGTCACCTAGATGCCTTTCCTTCAGCTGCGCGCCACTTCTTGTAAGGTCATTTGATCTTTATTATGCACAGAGCTGTATGGTCGCCTCGTAACATCCTTCAAACACGCGCAGCCAACAATTTAAGTGAAACATTGTAGTTCAAGGAATGTGTTCATGGCCTACTCTTGCACATTCAAGGCACGCTAGTTTTTGGCTCAATCCTATAGGCAATCACGTTATCTATACATCTGTCTGTTGATTTGAGACCAATAGATAAGCATTTTAGAAGACCGTCTGCAAAAAGAGAATAAGCATAGTTTGAATTTTCGGGGAGTTTGAACTAAGAATTTAAGTGAAACATTATAGTTCATCTCAATCTGCATGGAAAGATCGTTTCTCTGCAAGGACACTCGTACCCACTAGATCCTATCTCAATTTTGAATTCCTCAAATCGGCTACTCTGCACATACTTCATTATAGTTCTGCCAGGTAAAAACTACGCACACAAGGATCGAGTTTTGTCAGTGAAAGAAACGTGAAGAATCCCTTTTCAACATATTTTTTTAGACACCTGCTCTGTGCCTTGTGCGTTGAGTATTGGATTGGTGCTTGGGATTTTTGAGGCACGTGGAGATCCATTAAAATAAGTAAACAATAGAAGCGCGCCAGATACGCTGGTAAAAAAAGAGGACAAACCTGCCGCAGAGCCATTACGACCATTGTGATTCTCAATAGTAAAATGGTCAAAGAGCGTGGCACTTGAGGGTTTGGCAGTGGCATGTTTCATCTAATGGTCATCTCCAACCATGGCGTTTAGTCCAAAGATGAGTTACGAAATGTGAGAAGTGACTAGGAGGCGCAGAAATACTAAATGCAGTCTTAAATGCATTAAAAGCCAGAGATCTTTATGCCTTGTGCATTGAACCTCGCTTCCAACTTTAGGTGTAGCGCATGGTAGATTATTCTCCAGTAAGTTGATCATGGTTCAGGGTTGTTGCTCGCCAAATTTGAGGAGTGAAAGCTAAGTAAACTTACAGGCAAAAGATCTTAAAACTTTAATTGGCTGAGCAAAGATCTGTCCCTGTCATATCTTGTGCAGATCTATTCCTTGTCTTGGAGAATTCAATGAATCAATTAGACATCAAATAAAGTAGTAATTCTTCTCTCACCAGCTGCACGTCAACTTGGGGATGTGAAATCATTTGAAAGCATTTAATATGGCTGTTTCTCCCATCAATGCCTCTGCTTATCTTATCCATATTGCTGTTCCATTATCATTTCAAATCCATAGCATCCATAAGTCTGACTTGATCTTTTCAAATTTCTTTATTATCTTTTAGTCTGACTTGATCTTTTCTGATTTCTTTTTTTATCTTTTATTGATTAAATATTGGAGGCAGCGGTTGGGTGATAACTAAATCCACAAAAACATAGTTAATGCAATATACATGGTTGATATAAGCTTGTGGATTAATCTTTTATTTTTTCATACTTAAATTGAATTAATGTGTTGTCATGTTTAATCATATGGTTTCTTGGGATTTCTTAAAATTTGATTTATAGCATTTTAACCATTGTTTTTCTTTTGTTATTTTCATAGGTACTTTGCATGGAGCGGATAAATCACAAGCAAATTTGAATTGGAAAGTGGGGACTTGAACTTAGAAAAAGTGTTTTTTAATGCTTATTGCAATAACTTGAGACATTCATTTCCTGATTTCATTTTCTGTGCTAGGACAACTTGCTTTCAATTTGAATTTAAAATCAATCATTGTCTTGATTATTTCAAAGTTGGTCTAAAACTGAACATTAAAAACTTACTAGTTTTTCAATTTTTGGCTAAAATTGGACAAGCAATCTTCATATTTCATTTGGTGCTTAAAACGAACTCACAATTGCTTTGAAGGGTATAAAACGAACAAGTGCTTGATTGTGTTATTTTGTCTTTTGAGTGCGTATCCTCTCCCCTTGCGCTTCGTGCGATCTAGGGTGCAAGAGAAACTCTCAAAATACATTTTATTGCTTTAAAACACTTCATTTTGGGCTTAAAAATTGAACAATCTTGTGCGAGTGTGAGTAGGGGCATTTTCGCGTACATTCTCGTTCTTTGTGCCATCAAAGATCGACGAAAGTTACGGATTGTGTCTTTGCTCGCTTTTGTTTATCTTAGAGGGCCGCCTTGGGGAAAAAGTACTCACCCAAGCGACGACTCAACCGGTAACACTCTAAAGCCAAGAGTATTTCCAGCCGGGATATAAATGAGGATTTTGGTTAAACGCCATAATCACGCGGTTGGCTCCGACAAGATGGATCCGAAAGGGGACTCTTGCCACGTTGGGTCAACTCCTACGAACGGAAAGTCCTTACTAGAACCTATGTGTTAGAATTTGCCAAAATCCTTAATCTGCTTGTTGCAAGAACGTCGCTCAAGTCAGCTTCCACAATTTTACGGCTTTTAGTAGAGATGGAAAGCATGCCATGGGAGTTTTCATGGGTGTTGATGCTTGGCTGCCCCGTATAAGTGAGTGCCGGGGAGGGGAGCCAGTGGGGTCAAGCATCTAACCATCCGCTAAAAGTAGGCGTAGCTGGACTTGTCCAAGTGGGGACTCAACAAACATTGTCTATCACATCCATAGGGCTTGTAATTATTTTTTGTTTGAAAACACAGTGGGTATTCGAAAACATTTTGCAAACAAACACTTAAACATGATCATGCAAATTTCAAACCCCTTTTGATAGAGCAAATACCTTTTGACGAATTTAAGTGTTGTTGCCTTCCCTTGGGATTATGTCCTTAGAGGTTTCTCATCACTTGAATTTATATCGTCATTTGCTCTAACTAGGGTTAACCTAGGAAATCCCTTTGCCTCAATTTCTTGGAACTCCCACACAACACTTTGTGGGAAGAAAAGGAATTTTGACATAGGACATCTTTAGTTTGAAACCTAATCAAGAGTGTGTTTGTGGTAAAAGGAATACACTAAGCAAAGATAACGAATTGGACCCCACACATGTGCTTGATATCTCTTGGTCATATTGGTCTTTTGATTGCTCTTAGAGAAAAGTGTGTTCTTCAATACCTTGGCCTAGTAAACAAAGTCTCTCTAAGTCTCTTAGGATCAAAATCAAACACTTCATCCACCTCAAACATTTATCAACATCATCCCACCAAAAAAACTTTAAAAGCTTTGAAAACATCACTACCTAGACTTGGGTACATTTCCAAACCAAATCAAAATCATTTGTTTAGTTAGGTGTGTTTGGATGAATCCTTCCACGCACACTTAGTTAAATTATCACCTCTTTGAACAAATTCATCCTAAGATAACATCCAACATTTTAGGGTTTACAAGTTCATGATCCACATCAAACAATCAAAATCAAAATCCCTAAGTCTAGCATTGATTCAAAGTTCCTAAACGTTCATCACTCATCATTTACACATTTCATCCTCCATCTCATCATTGGTCCTAAGAATCTTAGAGGTCACTTTCGCAATAAGGTCATAACACAAGAGGAACATGGAATATACACTTGATCCATACATCTTGAGTAATCTAAATCAGTTGAATCTTCAAAGCCTTGCAATGCCTATCAATTATCAAAGTCCATGCATAGGATCATTTCCTTCGACAAATGTCAATGGTACAACAAGTGTGGGTATGCCCAATCTGAATTTTGGAACACATCTCCCCATGATAGATTTCAATCAAAGTCCAAACTTACAAGTCTATCCTCCAAACAATCAATACATGAGTCTTCAAACGAGCAACATCATTCCACCAAATCCCTACAAACCAAATGTGGATGTACCAAATGCATTTTTTCGAAACATGAATCCTAACTCGGAAACCTTTGGAAAAATGATTCCCAATACCAACATTGTTCATCCTATCATGCCAAATCAGAACATTATCCAAAGTCAATTTTCCCATAATCCCATTCAAAAATCGCAAGCATGCATGCCAAAACTACTTGAACACAAGCCAAATCAACTATCTCAAGTGAGTCAAAATCAAAATCAAGAACAAATTTGGCGAGATCAAATTGCAGAACTTTCCAAAATAGTTGAGGCATTGCGCCAAGGGAAATCTCCACCACCATTACCTACATCATTCCTTGGTTTAGGGCTTCCCCCTTTACCTAACACCAATCACGCCACCCAAATCAATCCACCTAACGTCAATCAAACCATCATGTCAAATCCTTCGAGTATACCATCGACATCACACCAATGGATGGTATCTAATCAAACAACAACATTGATCCCAAATCAAAATACGGTCTCCCAAGGGCCTATCACCTCGGTCAATCCAACCATCACTATCCCTTCAATCATTCCAAACACCACTATCACTCCCATCACATCTCAACCCCTCACTACCATGATCGCTCCGAGCGTATCTCAAACACTTGTCACTACATCCAACACAATTTCAATCCCACCACCACCACCATTGCGACTAAGCCAAGTAAGCAATTACAATGCTTCATTCAAAGCATACCAACAATGCTCCAACAATATGAAACAATTCGGCAAGCGCCTATAGCCACGCACGCTTCTCAAGCTTCACAGCAAAATCAAGCTCAAACATCGCTGCAACAACAACAAGCAACACAAGCTCAACAAGTGCAACAATCCTTTCAAGTTTCCCAAGCCTCTCAAGCTACCCAACCAACACGAGCACAAACACAAAAGATGACAACTATTGAAAACAAGGATCAAGATCAATCCATCACTAAGCACACGTTTACTTCATCCAATGATCAAATCGACATATGTCAAGAGTCACTTTTGAATCACGATCAAAATCCACCAACAAAACTCGATAATGAGCCAATTCAAGAAATATCAACATCACTTGATGCTATGGTCGAAGACATTCACAATCTCTCCATCGCAATTGTCGAAAACAATGATCAAAACCTCTCCATCGAGGAGCACATTGAAGATATATCTACACAATCCGATGATCAACTCACCATACATCAAGAGCCACTTTTTAGTGATCTCTTTCAAGGAGTGTTAGGGTTATTTGATCCTATTGACATAATGCACGATCCATCGACCTATGATGATGTTGAAAATGTCTCTACATCGCCTTATGAGGTAGAGGACATATCTCAAGAATTTATTCCAAAGCATGATCAAAATCTTTTACCAAAGTCTAGCAATGGTCCTTTTCAAAACATGTTAATCCCCTTTGACCGCATGGTTACAAATGCTGAAGGAACCTTGAACTTGACCATGCCTAATGTCGACATCCAAAAGTCCTTTGTAAGAAATCCATCATTTGAAGCTACCCCATATCAAGAACTTGATCCAAAGCATGTCGAAAGCAACTCCGAAATTAATCAAGATCAAGAATTTGTATCTTCAAGATACTACAATAATCTAATGGATACTCTCTTATCTCTGCAAGACGATAATATCCATGTAGCACATACTCCTCCATCTACCCATGAGATGCTTTCTACAGATGGGCACATAGATGATCTTCATCTAGAACAAGATTTTGTTACACAAAAGGAGCAGATTCTTAACTCCTACAATCAAATGGAGTTGTCAACATCAGGATCAAATATGTCCCAAACTCAAATTGAGGACATCATGAATAAAGATATCCATCATTATCCGCTCAACGAAACAAGTCAGATAGAACATCCAGAGTTAGCGGAGCAGCAAATTGAAAGAACGTCAACTACGGTGGTCATTCGTCAGAGCACATTTACTGAAGAAAACACCTCGAAGCAAGCAAAATCAAGGAACAAAGGTGATACTATCACCATACTGGGGGCAACTTCGTCTCAAGCAAACGTCAACATAGGGAGCATGAAGAGTCCTTATGATGAAGCTAGTGTCAATACTACAACCAGTCACGCCATGAATCTTCATCCACCCATCACCCCATCCATGAATTGGGACCAACATCAAATGAACGATCAGAATCAAAGCACAAAGAATGTTATCAAATCAAGAAAAGCCGAGAAGCATAATGGACAAATCAAATACATATGGATACCAAAGAATACAAAGAAAGATAATCCCTATCAAACTCCATCAGTCAAAGAAACTGTGGGGCAAACTAAAAGAGGGAAAGGTATCCATCAAAGATGTCCGCAAAATCAAAAAGTGTGCTTTTCTTGCCACGCATTAAAGCATATATCAAGCAGCTTGGTCCTAATTCCACGACACTCCGTGATCCACCCATCATTGTTCACTTCCCAAGTTTGAGAGTCAAAGGTTCCAAACTCAAGTAAAACTAATCCATCTCTTATCCCTAAACACACTCCATCCACGCCCAATGATGATATCCAATTCTCATATTGACCATGTATTAGCAACAACCCTTCATCATCATAAGGATTCTCATAAAGTGTCTTCAGCCTGGCGCACAAAGCCGTTCCTGCATCGAATGGCTAGATCAAGAATACCGTGCTGTATCTGCGTAATCGATCTTACAGCAACTCCTTCAAGCACGACATCGATGGCACATTATGACGTAGGCATCTACGGCCAACACCACCGTGATGGTTCAAATGCGGAATCTTCAGAAAAATACAAAAAATCAAAAAAATATGAAACCAAAAAAAATCAGAAAAAGGATTGAAAACAGTAAATATAAAAATCGTCCTCTAGTGAAAACCACTACGGTGGCGCTTTGGGCAAGACCATGACGAAAACCTGGCAAACAGGCATCATGTGTGGAATCGAGCATCTACGTGCGCCAGTTCTGATGAAAGCATCTCATCCCATCCATAATAAATCGGGCATTCCATCCATCTTATCCATAATAAATCCATCCATCCATAAACCATTTATCCAATCATTTTCATCCATATTCATCCATAGTCCAAGTTATCTTGATATTGATGAAATTTTTGGGGCACACCTTACGCTTGCTTATGGTAAACATCTTGACATGGGCCATTTTCATTGATCCCATCCTATGCAGCATTATCTTAGCTATGAAGCATTATCCAAATGAGCATTCGTTATCTGAACACCTTATCTTATCGCAAGATAATCCTTGGCATACTTTGCATGCTTACCATATCCATCCATCCATACACTTATCCGAGCATCCATCCATCGCATTCCATACATTGCTAGACATTGGGGGCAGATATATCCATCTTGCTTCGAAAATAAACCTTGATCTATATCCTCCAACTTATGTGGCGATCCGAACATTGGAAAACATGAAATCAAATTGGTCCACCACTTGTGAGCGAAAAAATCCGAATCACTAGCCCATGGCATATTTTGACGAAAACAGTCCTTATCAAGCTTCATCTTTCATCGAACATCGATCCAAACAATCACTATCAGTTGCATCTAAGCTGCACATCAAATGTCACATCAAATCATCCAAACATCTTTTGTTCGAAACCAAGCTTCATCAAACATGATCAATCAAATCCAATCAAAAAATCATCAACATCCCAATCCTTGTGTTGCTTAACACTATCCTTGCATTGTCGTGTATCCTCGACAATGTTATCATCATCAATCTTGACCAATCAATCCTTGCATTGTTGTGCATCCTCAACAATGTTATCATCATCATCAATCGTCCATCGATTTGATCAATCAACCTTAGCTTGGTTTTCAACAAAAATCATAAACAGAGCACTGATATCATTACACATCCATATCCAAATCGTCAAAATCATGTGAAAAATCCAAAAACACCAAAAACAGTCTCAAAACATTTCAAAATGTCAAAAACATCCAAATATTTGAAAAAATC
>VDFB02190969.1:0-15991 GCA_007258455.2 Sequoia sempervirens | reverse complement strand
CTAGGTCTAATATGCTCCATAGCTAACAACTCGTTGATGGTCTTCTCTATCTCATCCTTGAGTCGTTTCGGATGTCTGTAGGGCGTGATCATAACGGGCTTTGCGCCCTCCTCCAACTCAATGATATGCTCCGTGCCTCTGTCTGGAGGTCTACCAGGTGGAATGTCACTAAACACTTTGGAGTGTTTAGTCCTCAAGATCTGAATGTCAGGGTGGTACTCACCCTTCTGCTGCTCCTGCTGGGCTGGCATCAACATGCACTCTGCTGCCCAGTCAACCATATCGTGACGAATGAGCCTCTCCATCCACCTGAATGAAACCATCCTCAGATTACTGTCTCGAATCGCCTTGATGACATGTGGTCTCCCATCAACCTTAAACTTCATCTCCATGTCACGCAAATTGAGTGTGAACTCACCCAAATCGTGCAACCATGCCATCCCTAACACCACATCAGTATCTCCCATGTTAACAACATAGAATTCAGTCTTGAATTCATAGTTGTTCAGTCGCATCGGAAGATCAGTAATCTTTCGGTCACATCTGAGAGTGTACCCATCAGCCACCTTGACTCGAATACCCTCAAATGCCTCTGTCTGAATGCCACGTCTCTCCACCAATCATGCATCAATGAAATTATGTGTAGCACCCGTATCTAGTAAGGTAATCACCTTCTGACCTGCTAGGAGCCCGCGAAGTCTAAACGACCCATCTCTCTGAAGGCTAGTCAAATGGGCTTCCTGTAGCTTCCTTCCACCTTCGTTTTCACCCTCATTTTCGGACTTGTCATCATCTGAATGCTCGGAATCAGCTTGCTGGTCTGACAGATCAGATTGCTCTTCGCCCTCATAAAACCATTCCATCTGATTGTTTTTGACCTTAGGACGAAGTGGGCATACATGTTTTTCATCGTAGGGTGCCTTGCACCAGAAACACAACTTTTTCTTCCGCAATTCGTTCAGTGTTTCTCTGTCAAAGGGTGGTGCATTCTGTCTCTTAGGATCCGGTTGATCCCTCCTTCTGTCAAAGGGTTTATTTCTGTCAAAAGACCTATTAGGCCTCGTGTAGGGTGTCGAACCTGAATTGAACTTGCTGCGAGGTGCTGCAAGCTCCATGTTTTGCGCCTTCCTCATGGCCTCCTGAAGGGTAGGAGGGTCAAAAGCCTTTACCCAACCTCTCATAGGTTCTGTCAAACCCTCAATGAAGAGTATAATGAGTCTTCGTTCTGAAATACCAGTCACCATGACTGCAACTCTCTGAAACTCACCAATATAAGAATCCAAACTACCTGTCTGCCTGAGCTGAGCTAGCCCCTGAAGTATAGTTCCGGATCCTTCTTATCAAAGCGCTTTATGAGCCTGCTGGTGAACTCCTAATAAGTATTGACTGCATGATGGCCAAGTGTATACATGTCGTGATGCCACCAATCATGCGCTATTCCATCAAGATGCAAGGTAGCAAACTTAATGGCCTCATCCTCCTGCATAGGCCTCAGTGATAAGTAGTTGTCCAATTTCTGGACCCAAGACCTCGCTGATGTCTTATCAGACCCATCAAAATATGGCAAGGTGATCTTACTAACGGCGAACTGCAAATCCCTGTTCACCTGTGGCTGTGGCTGCTGATGCTGAGGGGGTCTACGGTCAAATCTGCCTCCTCCTCTAGGTTTATGAACATCCATAAACTCATGAAACGATAATGCCTGCCTGATCTCAGGTGCCAATGATAGGTACTCACCATGGAACCTCGTCACATCTGCTACTGACATGCCATTATGTGGCTGAAACTCCTGATGCTGCCCCTGCTGCTCTGCCCCCGGAGTCGGAGGTGGAGTCTCTCTAGGTAAGAATGTAGGCTGTCCAGGCCTACGCCCTCGAGGACGGCGATGACCGGGCTGGCACTGGATGCCAGGCTGATTCATCAGTGCGCCCCGGCCAGTCTGGCCCAATTCAGTATATAATGTGGTCGCGGATGGAGGCACCAATAGTGCTCATCAATCAGGGACATCATGTCCATCATGTTATCATGCCTCGTCAACTTCCCTTACATCGCTTAATGTCGCTTTCTCGTGATGTGTTTTTCTTTCCCCTCAATCCCTAACTGCCTTCAGGGAATTCATCACTTGCCCGGCCATTAGGGGTTGCAACACTGCTTTTCACTACTGTTAGAGTTGGATCTGTGAATGCCTAATACACCTGACACTGTCTCACCTTCAGGAATCGGTGGACCTGTCCAATCCTCGGCTCTGCCTATCCCTACACCTTTAATATAGTGAATAGTATCTCTGCTCATGAAAAAGCAACCAAAAAGCACACTGTATTCTGAAAAAGCAACTGAAAAAGCACAGGATGGCAGGAAATCTGTGCTCTGATACCACTGTAAGAATCCAGGTGATTCTCAACCCAAACCCTTGACTGAATATGGCGATTTTTGAGAGTTTTGTGTATTTTGAATTTTTTTGTGGTTTTTTGCATTAACATGAAAAGCTGCGATTTCTCTCTAAATTGCTAATAAATTCATAATAAATAAATAATCTCTAAATAAGCTTTGAAAATGTTCAGAGAAGGTAGGCGCATCATTTTATTTCACTTCCAGAGCATTTACAATGGCAAATAATAATATATGAATGAAATACAAATTTATTATAAAGGAACCTGATTTTCTTCTTGCAGGCGCCAGAAGACAAATGAAATGGTACGGCTGAATGAACCAATGAGTCTCTGGTCTCTGAAAAGCAATGCTAAATCTCTGAAAACCCTAGGCGCACCCAAACCGACCGACGTAAGCCGAGATCCGAGGACGTCCACCTAAGAAATGAAGAAAGTACCTGCTTTGTTAAAATAAAATGTATCATTCCTCAAATGTACAAAGTTAAATAAAGTACGAATTCAATAAATAAATGCCAGATCTCTGTGAGAAGAACTCTGTGAAGTCGCCTCAACTGCTAGATGATTATTCTCTGTCAAACCCTGACTAAATCAACCAATAAGCTCAATCTGTAACCTCTGTGTGAAGTCACCAAGAGACAATCTTCAATTGGTATTGCACAGTCTCAGTATGCCAAACTCTGAAGAGGTATCGTTCTCCAGAATCTATTCGTCTGCTGAAACCCTAGGTTTTGCAAACTCCAATGCTCAGAGCAAAAATAAGACAAATTTGAATAACATATCATAATGGTTCGATTTGTCTTTCCCGTGAATATATATCTCTCTTGAAAAATTCGACCCAATAGCTCTTTTTAATAATCATTTAATGAAATGATTAAATTCGCCTTTTAGACTTAGGAGAAATTATAAATAATTAAATGGCGTCTCATAAATGAATAATAATTATTCATTATGTCAAATATATCACTTTATTATAAAGTATTAAAAATACTTTATAATATACCATTTAATTATTAATATTTAAATATATTAATAAAGTGACTTTAATATAAAGTCAAAATATTAAATATTCAATAATCATTAAATACTCCTTATTTCTCCATCTGACCAACAAACTGAAGAACTGGGTCGACTCTGAGCTGACCAGTTGAACCAGGTGCCCTGCCAAAAATAGCAGCTTCTGCCTGCCCTACTTTCTAAAAATAGAAAGTCTCAAAAACCACTCAATGATTCCCAGGCCCAACCCGAACAACCGCACACCGGGTTACAAAACACCGAAAGTAACCGCCGGTTATCTCGCACACTCCGTCACCCCACGAGGATCAAATAATAGGCTAACCACATAACCAAATGCTTAACTAGGATGGGGATATCACATCTTATTACCACTTTACTTCAGTGTTTTCTTTTATGGTGAAGCATCCTAGCCTTATTGCTCTCCAACAAACCTAGCCTTATTGTCTCCCCTTGGTTTAACACCTACAAAAGAGTCTTTCTTACCTTTGGAGCTGTATTCCTCTTCAATCTTCACCAAATAATGGTAGGTAATCCCCAAGGTTTCAACTTTCAACATTTACAAATATCATCTCTATCTAGATGTAGTGGTGAAGAACACTATGGTACTTGAGGAATTTATATTTCTCAAAATCCTTGAAGACAAGTTTTATAGACAATCCATGGAAACTATTGGTGTACTTCTGCACCAATTGATCTTTCTGTCTAGGTAGCTGCCAATAGATGTGCTTTTCTTCATACATATCCTGTAGGAAAAAATATTCCTTGATGAACTCTACAAAATCTCACTAAGTGAGATTCACTTTTTGAACATAGTTTATCTCTTGTAATTCCTCCTTGGCTACCAGGCTAGCCTCCCACCATTGTCAAACATGAGTTTTGGCTTTGAAAAGGTTAATTGTGATTTTCTCTTAATCAAAAAAATAGTTACAAAGAAATATTTTTCCAATTTGGAAATCAAGTATCAACAGCATCTACATCAATATTTCCTTCAAAGATGCTGATGTAAAGTTTACCTAGACTTCGAAGGGAGTTGGATTGTCAAGTGGCCTATCTATTGTGGCTCATAAAATGCTTAGGGTGTTTTGGAGCATTTGTGTAAATTGGATTATCATGTTTGCCCAAAGTCTTTCCAAAGCCACCTTGATCAACAAGGTCAAAGATCTAAGGAGCCAACAACTTGTTCTCTAGTACCCATTGCAATCATTTACACCTATCAAAAAATAATCAAACAGATCTCTTTTGTTCAAACCAATCTTTTGCTATCCTGACTACATGCGATGCTACATGCAGTAGTGAATAAGTTCTAATACCACTAATCTAAATTAGCTTTGTAATTTAAGGGACAATACAATAGTTGAGGAACTTAATATATTATAAGAAACAATTAAACAAAAAACCAAACTATAATGTTCCCTTTTTCGGGTTCTCTTGCTTCGTAGTTGGTGCTAACGTCCCAGGTTTGTGTCAGCATGT
Organism: Sequoia sempervirens; assembly: GCA_007258455.2. Lineage (NCBI taxonomy): Eukaryota > Viridiplantae > Streptophyta > Pinopsida > Cupressales > Cupressaceae > Sequoia > Sequoia sempervirens. The sequence goes on along the minus strand of VDFB02190969.1, from coordinate 11,114 downwards.
TCAAAGGAGTAAATTGATGTTTCTAGTGAGTTTTTGTGGGTTTTTTTGGGTTTTTTCTGGATCTTTTCCAACAAAGTTGCTATTTTTAGCAATGGCTATTTTTAGTAAGTTCCAATTGGGCTCCGATTAGATCAATTTGGTGATTTGACTCATTATTTTTTGAAAATTTCTATTTTTAGTAGGTGTTATTTTTAGCACTTGGTCTTGCTCTATTCCACCAACAATTTAGTGCAATGCTTTCTAATTATGGCCATGGTGAGTTCTAATGGTGGTCAGATTAATATTTGATTTATTGTCACTCATAGTCCCGGGACTCGCCCGGACACGGCGAGTCGCGCTCCGCCAGACCCTAGCCGCGTCCTAGGCGCGCGGACGTGGCTGCGTCCAGACGCGTCCAGGCAAGTCCCGACCCCTGGATGTGGTTGGTGCAGCAAAGGCCAAAAAAAAACAGAAACTCAAGTTTTTTAATATTTTTTTTTTACTTATATTTTCTTCTTAGCCCTAAAAGCAACCTCATTTCATTCATTTGGCAAAATAGAAGGAGAAGAGAGAGAGTTGTGAAGAAAAAATAGGAGGAGAAGAGAAGGCAAACCAGCAAGTTGTTGAAGACAAATCCAGGTCATATATCATTTGGGGAGCTTCACCAGCAAGGAGGTGCATTGAGGCTTCATTACTGCTGGATTGGGAGTGGGAGTTTACCATTCCAAAGCCAAATCTAAGAGGTAAGTTTGATTTTAATTGATTTTTTTGTGTTTTTTGTAACAAATAATTCATTGTAATTTGTAAAAATCATTGTTTTTTTGAGTTTGCAGTATATTTTTTACAAAACCCTACTTGCAACTTAAATAATTTTAGAAACCCTACTTTTGCAGCCACATTCATTTGCAAATCAAAACATATTATTATTTTCACAATGTCTCAAACCCCAGTCAGAAAAGACCCTGCTTGGAAACATGCTGAAATCTTTCCCGGAATGAAAAGAGGAGACGCCAAATGTTTCTACTGCAAAACAATATATCATGGAGGCATAAATAGATTAAAATACCATCTTGCACACCTACCCGCCCATGATGCAGTGGGTTGCCCTAGAGCACCTCCTAAGGTTGTTCATGAAGTGCAGGTGCAATTAGAAACTTTTGAAATGCAAAAAGAAATGAAAAAGAAAAAGAAGCAGGAGTTGGTGAGTGTTGGAGTTGGACAGGGACTTGGTGCTGTTGGAGATGCTTCTTCCATGCCTCCATACCGTCCTAGTGCTAGTGCTTGTGCTAGTGCTTTTGTTTCTGCATCAGCTATGCCTATGCGTACTCCTAGTGCTAGTGGCGCTGCTACTGCTAGTGGTAGTGGCAGTATTAGCATTGGCCCTAGAGTTCGTAAATCTAGGTGACCTGGCTTGTAACACGACTACTCCCCGGGTTCAACTGCTTATTGAGAGCATGTTGAATACAGACACACACATGAGCAAAGCAAAAAGTCAATTGCAACTTTTTGGTACTACTGCATCTACATTCCTTCCATGTAGCCATGTGTAATCTTTTTTCGTTAATTGTTTTAAAATTTATATTTAAATTTTAGAATCTAGATGTATCTCATTATCGAATTCAAATTTAAAGTTAAAAACTTAAAATCTTTTTCATTTTTACAATACGGTGTAACTTATTAATTTATTTAAGTGCATGTTATAGGTCACCTTTCTGGCAAAACATGGTTGATGCCATAACCATATGTGGGGCGGGGTTCAAAGCCCCTAGAGAAGATGAATTAAAGGGCCCACTTTTGACTCAAAAGGTGGCAGATGTGAAAGCACAATTAGAGGAGCAGCGCAAGCAGTGGAGGATGATTGGTTGCACCATCATGACTGATGGTTGGACCGATAGGAGAAATAGGACGCTGCTTAATTTCCTAGTTTCCTCCGGAGGTAATTGTACTTCCCTCAATGCATTAAAATTTGAATTTGATTTAGTGATTAATAATTTAATATGGCTGATTTATGTTTTTTAATTTATTGAATAATTGGTTTTGCTTATTTTTTCAGGTGACACCGCCTTCATGAAGTCCATTGATGCTTCTGCCCAATTCAAAAATGCCACATACCTGTGTGAGGCTATAGAGGAGGTGATAGCTGATGTGGGGGAAGAGAATGTAGTGCAAGTGGTGACAGATAATGCAGCAAATTGTGTTGCTGTTGGTAGATTATTGATGGAGAGGCACCCTACTATATTTTGGACTCCATGTGCCGCCCATTGCATTGACCTCATGTTGGAGGATCTTGGGAAGCTCCCATGGATCAAAACATGAGTGGAAGCAGCAAAAAACGTTTGCAAATTTGTATACAACCACACATGGGTGCTTAACCTTATGAGGCAATACACGGGGTTGCGGGAGTTGTCTCGTCCTGGCATCACCAGGTTTGCAACAAATTTTATCACGATGCAATCCTTGATTCGGTCAAGGGCAGCTTTGAGGCGCATGTTTACTAGTGAGGAGTGGTCTTCCTCATCCTTTCTACAAGCACTGCAGGGATTGTTGTGGCTGATTGCATTTTTGATGAGCAAGTGTCTGACACCATGGATGATTGTGAAGGTAAAATTTAATTATTTATTATGTTTAATTTTTAATCATATCTTACTTTATTTGTTTATTTTCGTTCACACTTATTTGTGAAACATGTTTGCACTTTGTAGTTTATTGAGCCCTTGCTAGTTCTCCTACGAGTTGCAGATGGGGAGAAGCCCGCAATGGGCTACATATATGAGGGCATGGATAGGGCCAAAGAGGCCATTAGATCAATCTATGGTGGAGTTGATGATAAGTATCGTCCCATTTGGGAGATCATTGATAGGAGATGGCAAAACCAATTCCATAGGCCCATCCATGCAGCCGCATGTTTCCTAAATCTGGCCTTCCACTTCCGCCGTGATCTCCGTGCAGATAGAGAGAAATTCTTAGTGGGCTCTACTCGACGATAGAGAGAATGTTGCCCTCTGTTACTACACATATAGTGCAGGAGATAGATGCCTTCACTAAGGCACGAGGAGACTTCTTTGCACGTCAAATGTGCAAAGATAGTAGGACAAAATTAATGCCAGGTAAAAATATATTTAAGGCAATAATTTTCATATTTTTATATTATAATTTATTATTAAATGTTGAACTTGAACTTGAAACTTGAAATGAGATTGATTTTGTTTCTTTTTCTCATCTCAGATGGATGGTGGGAGATGTTTGGTTCTGATACACCGAACCTGCAAAATGTTGCCATACGAATATTGAGCCAGCCATGCAGTTCATCCGGTTGTGAGCGCAATTGGAGTATGTTTGAGCACATACACTCCAAGAAGCGCAATAGATTGACAGTGGAGAGGATGAATGACCCGGTATATGTTCATTACAACCTTCGGCTCAGATACAGGAAGGCTTTTGACCACGACAACACCCCGATCTGTTTAGAGGAGGTTGATCCACAGTCTGAGTGGATCACCGAGGCTACAGACGCAGTCTTTAGTGACGAGGACCTTGATTGGGTGGACCAGGCAGAGAGAGAGGCTGAGGTTGTAGCCATGGCTGAGGAGGAGGCTAGAGCACGAGGAGACATAGCTACTGGTGGAGAGAGTGGTATGGGGACTCAGACACAGGCAGAGACTATGGCTGCAACTGCAACATCATCCAGGACCTTTAGACACCTTCGTAGGAAGGATGTTGGCTCCACTGTGCCATAGGCATAGAGTGATAGACTTATAGCTATTGTTTTGAATCTTTTGATATTTCATATTTGTATGGAACATTTGATGTCATGGATTTCATTTTCCATGAGTTTTGTATACATTTGACTACTTTTATATATCAAAGTATGTTATTTCCTTCAGCAGCGCAACTACAATTTGTGTACTTTATACTTATGTGATCATTGTATATTTGTGTATGTGATCAAATTTGCTTTTATTTGTGTTGTATTCAATAAAGGGTGCTTGAAACAAGTTTTAAATCTTTAAAAATCTCTAATTTGCTAAGGTTTTTTCAACTTTTTTCATTTTGCCGAGTCTGCGCCGAGTCCGAGTCCGAGTCGCCGAGTCGCCGAGTCGAGTCACCCTAGCCGAGTCCGAGCCGAGTCCGAGTCTCGTAACAATGATTCAAAGTACTCAAGATGCCTTAGAAGCTTGGAGAAAATCTTGTATTCGGCAGAGACAAGTGGTCACAGTGCTTGAATTCCAATTGAACCACGTTCCACCCATTTCAGTTCAGGAGGTTGAGGCAGTATTGACCAGATTCATAGAGTTTGCAGTCAAGGAAAAGAATAGTAGGAACGCGTTTCTGGATGAGAATCTTCTAGAAGATGGTGGACATTAAATGCTCATAGTAGTCAAAGGGAGAGAGTGGGCATTATGTGCTCATTTATTACCCCACTCCTCCACTTTCTGGCATTTTTTAGGCCAAAATATTGACTAGGGCTTAGGTGGCTCAATCTGAGCCCTTCATTGTATTTGAATCTGAGTCGTCCATTGGAATTGGCCAACTATAAAAGGGGCATCCCCCCTCATTTGCACATCATAGATAGAATAGATACAGTCATAGTAGCACAAGAGATAGAGCATAGAGAAATAAATAGCATAGATTGATAGATTGATAGGAACAGGAAGGAAAGTTTTCAAATTAAATTTTTTGTAAGAGATTGTTGTGAACATTCCCATAATAAAAAGAGTTATCATTACTTGTGGTTTCATCTTTTATTGTGGGTAGCTAGCAAGATTTCTTTGTGCTTCTGATTCACGTAGAACCTTAAAGCAAAGTAGATTTTAATTCATGCACATAGTTGTGGAATGTGGAGGTTGAATTAAGCGAGCTTCATTAATCCATACCACTAGCAAGCTCACTGATCGTGGGTTCGCCTTGTGTGGTCAACTGGAATATTGCGGACCTAACTTCGATTATGATTTGCACGTTGATATGTGTCGTTGTGATGATGTCTTCATGTTCAATCGTGATCTGAATATTTCTAGTTACTCCTTTGAAGATTGCACCAGTTTTGTGGAAACTATCCAAAGCGAGGAAAAGCAAAGCTTGGTTGAAGTTTGTAAGAGTTGATCTCCACATCCCGCGCCTAGGGTAGATCATAGCATTTTTTAATCTCTGCAGTCATTCAAATTCAGTACTTTCTGGTTAGTTCAGGAAACTCGAGCTTCATTCACAAATCTTTCGAATCTTGAAAACCCCTTTCTCTCCAACTGAACAATTGTGTAAGTCCCCTTGAAATACCAACAAATCACATCGAGCCAACGAAGTCTACGTCCACTGCATAAGGGAACCTTGGAGTTGAATGCATGATCTTTCGCAATCTTAGCATGCAAGAGATTTTGATCAAAAGAGGATAGAGTGACCGTTTGGAACTTTATTCTGTGTTGGTGTGGTCATAAAACATCCATCAACAGGTCTCAAGACTATTATCAGTTGTTCCATCTTATTAAGCCTTGCTACAAATTTTGGGTAATTATTTTATGTTGTTTTAGTTAGCTAGCCAGTTGTTTGACAAAATGTCTCCTTGCTTAATGATGCATATTTATTTGACATATTACTTGAATGCGGTTATTGAAGTGATATTTTTTTTCTTCTCAAATATTGTAATAATTGAATAGTTTACTGCTAGTAGTGTATTTGATTATTGAAGATCCTGGACAGTTCACTATCAGATCCCCATTTTTCATTGTAAAAGATCCTAGTTGGTTTATTCACTGGATCCATTTTATTTTTCAATCTTTTATCTACCAACGTAACATGTATTGAAATTGGATGATATAATGTGTTATTTTGGCATTGATGTTTTTCCACTTGTATTCAACAAGTTTGGCTTGATTGGGATTTGCATATCACTATCTACCATTTTGACATTGGTCAATTTATGTCTTTGCTTCAAATATAATTTGGTTGGCTAACTGCCAATATGTTTTTGTCTATGGTCCACCAAGTTTATGAGAAGTGGGAACGCGTTTCAGAATGGATTTTTTTGAGGCCATTTTTGGGGACAACAAGGGACAGCTATATAAAAATATAGGCAAATTTCAAATATTCATATGATAACATTGATAAGGCATTCACCCTATTGACATATACAATATAGAATCATTAAAACACAACAATAGAGTTCACATCAAAGTCAAACAAATTAATATTTAAGTTTTTAATTGCTTTCATAATTCATTATCAATATGCATATGATATAAAATTAAAAAATAGTAATATTACATACACCAAAATGCCCAAATGCTACAACTTTGCACTACAAATATCAAAGTGACAAAGTCAAAAATGTCAAAATTTCAAAAAATGTAAAGCTTAGTGATGGAAAGTATGAGGCTGCCTCTACTCAACATCTCCCAACACTACATCAAAATCAACTCTGACTCTGACTCACTACCACTATGATTATGAGGGGTTGGCTCATCTAAAGGAACTCCAACCAATCCCTCTTGTGTCTCCTCATCAATTTGGGTGGCATCCTTTGGATTAACATCCCACCGTAAAGTTCGAGTATGTTAGTACTCTAAAGTCTAACAATTTTGGAGTCGCAAAGCACTATGCACGACCACCAACTTCTTTGCACGTCTAGAGGTCAACCTATTCCTCTTGATAGAGTGAAGAAAGTTGTATGTGAACCAATTTCTCTATGTAATAACTAGCAACTTGTGAAATGAGGCGAATAGCGAGTGTCCTTAACTCTGGTGCATCTTTGCCATGCCATGTCCACCATCCAATAGGATCAATTCGAGCTAATGTAGCTCTATCTATCTTCGCCTCTGGTTTGCTAAATGTTGGACCATAAAGATTAGTAAAGGAAAGCCATTCTGTGTGAAGAAATCTCAACTCCTCAATTGAATAGATCTTTCAAAAGGCCTTCATAAATGTAACAACACCCCTTAATTTGCCCTAAATTTTTTACTCTAGTACGAATTGCAGTCAACCTTCAATTATTCGATTCCACCTGTTGAGTGGTCCAATGGCCTCAAATAAGTAGTGCCAAGTCTCCTAGAGGAAAAACAAAGCTTACGTATTTTTCCCTGAATTTATCATTCAGCCCTTGACAAAATCGCACTTCTCTTGAAGCACCCAGCATAAACCCCAGTTCTTAACTTGCTCTACAAAACCAGATCAAAGCTATCAAAACCCCAAAGATCTTCTATTTCAAAGACGTCTAGTGTGCTGCAAGAAGGGAGGACGTCCAAGCTTACCAAACGAACTCACCAAAACTGATTTTAATTTTCTGTCTTCTTTTCTTCATACCAAGTGTGTCCCAGCCTTGGCACTAAAAACAATTCTCAAGACGTCGATCTACTCACACAAGCCATGTGAGATTAAAGAAAGATGTGATTTAAATAATATTTAATGTCACTTAAAAAAAAGCCCATGTAATTACATGAGGCGTCCAACACAAGAGATCCCACTTTTAAAAAACACTTTATATTTATAAAGTGACCTTGTCCCTTTTAATTTAATTTTCACTTTATAAATAATTTAATAACTTCAGGCATTAAAATACAATACCAAACGACCTTGGAATTTCATGAATAATAGCTCATTGGAAAGAGCTTGACAAAAGGCTCCAAGCCCCATCACTGGAAATCCCAAATCAGTGACCCTCTACTAACTTACTATAAATAGTAATTCCCATCATAACTTCATCAAATGAACTCCGTTTGGCCTAAAATTGAAATTGCCTAGGCCAAAACATCTCAGGATCCCTCTGATGTCCTTGTTAGCCTTTGGGACCATGTAAGAATAGGCTAACAACACATATCCATGACTGGCTAAATGGGGGACATTACAATCCGCCCCTCTTGAAATTGCTTGTCCTCAAGAAATCTCAACTCTAGATGTTGTAAAATGTACTCTCCCTCCCAAGTAGCATCCTCAATCGGCAAGTCCCTCCATTTCACCAAGTACTCTCTGATAATCCTTTTGCAAAATGTATGTTCCCTGATGTCAAGAATAGCTTCAAGAACCAAAATAAGCTTCCCCTCATCATCAAGTGGTGGCAACTCTGCTGAAGGCATCACATTGTGTCCCAGAGCCTTCTTGAGGCACGACACATGAAAGACATTATGTACTCGACTATCAACAAGCAACTCTAACTCATAAGCCACTTCCCCCACTCTCCTGATTACCCGAAAAGGTCCATAATATCGTGGCTTCAACTTCTCAGCACCGCTCCTCTTGAGAGAAGACTGTCTATACAGCTACGGCATGAAGTATACCATGTCACCGACCTCAAATGACCTCTATGTCCTGTGCTGATCGGCATACTATTTCTATTGGTTCTGAGTCTTCTGCATATTCCCCTTCAATGACCTCATGATGTCTTGGCTCTCCTGTAATAGGTCCTTGGCCTTCGGTACTCTGCTATCACTGAAGAGAAAATCCAGGAAGCTCGGAGCTTCATATCCATATAGAGCCATAAACAGGGACATCTGAATAGACATGTGGTATGAAGTATTGTAGGAATATTATCCCAAGTGTAGCCACTTTATCCATGCCTTCTACTGACCGGAGATATAGTTACGAAGGTATCCCTCAACTCACTTATTCACGATCTCAGTCTACCCATCTGTTCGTGGGTGATAACTGGTGCTCGGAGTGAGCTCTGTCCCACATAATCTGAAGAGCTCCTGCCAAAAGTTGCTTATAAACCTGCTATCTCGATCATTAACAATGCTCCTTGGCAACCCATGCAATTTCAATACCTCTCAGAAAAACAACTTTGTTGTCTGAGCTGCTGAATAAGTAGACGAAATGGCGAAGAAATGCACAAATTTTGTCAATCTGTCCACCACTACATAAATGCAATCCCTACCTTGAGCCTTACGAGGGCCTATGATGAAATCCATCGATATGCTATCCCACTTCCTGTTTGGAATGGATAGGGGCTACAATAAACCACCAGGAAAGGAGTGTTCATACTTATTTTGCTGGCACACTGGACACTCCCTCACAAACTGCAGTACCTCTACCTTGAGCCCCTTCCAAGTAGAGCACTCTCTCACCTGTCAATAGGTCTTAAAATAACCTGGGTGCCCTGCCATCAAAGAGTCATGGAAAGCCCTCAAAAGATTTTCTGCTTCATAGTAGAATCTGGTACCAAGAAGATCCTGTCTTTGTAAATGATCAAATCATTTACAACAGTGTCCCTGTCATCTTTGATAGTGCCATCTATAATCCCAAAAGCCCACTTATCCTTGGCATATTCTGCTGAAATGAGTTCTCTCCAATCATCTGTCACTATTCCCACTGCACATAAATGGGGTCTCCTAGACAAAGCGTCAGCAACAATGTTCTTCCCTTTCACGTATACTATGTCAAAGTCGTAGGCCTGAAGTTTGCTGACCCATTTCTACTGCCTATCATTCAGATCCTTTTGTCCAAGGAAATGCTTTAGGTTGTTATGGTATGTTTAAACTGTGAATTTACTGCCCATCAAATACTGCCTAAACTTACCTAGCGCGTGCATGATGGCTAGCATCTCCTTGTCATAGATGTTGTAGCTCTTCTCAACACCCCTCAATTTCCAACTCTCATATGTTATGTGGTGTTTTTCCTGCATCAAGACCACACCAATGCCTTCCCCTGAGGCATCACACTGAAGCTCGAAAGCCCTGTTGAAATCCGGAATAGCCAAAACTGGGCAAGTGCTCATCAATTCCTTGAACCTGTTGAGCCCTCTCTGTCCATTCAAATCCATCCTTCCGAGTCAAATCTGTAATGGGGGCAACTAACTAAGAAAATGCCCTCACAAAACGGTGGTAAAACGCACAAAGACCAAGAAATCCCTTAAGCTGAGAGGTATTCCTTGGTGGTGGCCAATCTATTATAGCCCAGATCTTATCCAAATCAACCCATACTCCCCCTACACTGATGATGTGCCCTAAATACAACAACTTGGTCATTACAAACTCACACTTGGTCATCTTGGCATACAGGGATTCCCGCTCAAGAATGCTAAGCATAATGTCTATATGCTTCAGGTGTTCCTCCCACGTCCTACTATAGATCAAAATATCATCAAAGAAGATCAATACAAATCTCCTCAGCTGTTCTTTGAATACCCTATTCATACAAGACTGAAAGGTGGCTGGCGCATTAGTCAACCCGAAGGGCATTACTAGAAACTCAAAATGCCCGTAGTGGCATCTGAACGTTGTCTTCTCCAGATCTTCCTCTCTAAACCGAATCTTACGGTAGTCGGACCTCAAATCTATCTTGGAGAAGTAGCAGGCTCCACGTAGCTCATCTATGAGCTCATCAATACGAGGAATCGGGTATCAGTTCTTAATTGTTTTCTTGTTCAATTCTCTGTAAACTATACACATCCTGACAGTCCCATCATTCCTCTTGACCAGAACAACTAAAGAAGCGAAAGGGCTCTTGCTAGGCCTTATGTGCCCCATCTCGAGAAGCTCCTTAATAGCCTTCTCGATCTCATCCTTATATCTCTTGGGGCATCGGTAGGGAGTGGTGATAACGGGTTTGGCACCCTTCTCGAGCTCAATCGCATACTCTATTCCCCTATCGGGAGGTCTCCTTAGAGGTATGTCACCAAACATTTTGGTATGTTTGGTTATCAATGCCTGAACATCCGGAGGGTATTCCTGCTTTTGTTGTTTTGTAACCTCTAGCATCACTAAAACCTCGACTTCCCACTGAACCTGGTCATGCCAAAACAAACTCTCCATACGCTTGAGTGAGACCACTCTAGGCCCACCATCTGATAAACCCCTAAGCACAATCTTCTTCCCATTAACTTCAAATCTCACTTCCATTTTCTGAAGATTGAAAATAAACTCCTCTACTGACTTCATCCAATTCATCCCAACCACCACATCTATGTCTCCTATATTAACCACAAAGAAGTCATCAACCATCTCATAGTCTCCCAAACTGTGATGTCCCCATCCTAGTCAGCGCAGCTGGTGACGAGGTTAGCCTATTATTTCGATCCTCGTAGGCTGACAGGAGTGTGCAGAGGATCATCTGGGGCAGTTGCTCAGTGTTTGGTAGCTCCAGCGTTGCAGTTGTGTCAGGTTGGGCCTTCGCGGAATCTTCAAGAGTACATTTTCAGGAACTTTCTATTTTTA
>VDFB02190967.1:0-15504 GCA_007258455.2 Sequoia sempervirens | reverse complement strand
GGTCCACTTGTGGTTGTTTCTCCCTTGGAGTGAAAGTGGGAAAAAGAGGTCTAGAGGTTGATCCTCTAGTGAATGTAACATGCTTCCCAACTGTTCTATCTCTTCCATTGCCCTCCATGCCGTTGTTGCCATTATTCCCATTAACACCACTGTTTTCTCCAACATTGTTTTACTGATTCTAATTCTAAGCCACTTGCTGATCCATTCTTGCTAGCAAGTGTGACATCATATCAATCATCCCATCAAACTTCTTCTCTATTCTAGCTTCCCTTTCATCCATGGTCTGCCTGTTATTGTCTGACATGTTTTCAACTGTTTCACCAATACCTTCAACTGTGACCTGTTGTATATCTGCAATTTGATTCTTTTGTTGAACTACCCTTTGGCGAGTGTAATACCTGTGTGGTCCAACTTTTTGTGGCTACATGAAAAGCTTTAACCCTCCAAGATGGCAGGATGAAAGCTTTGATACCACTGTAGTATCCTTTGAAGATTTTGGCCTTAACTTATTGAATCTAAACTCAAGGAATATGGCCAAGTTCACCTAAATGTGAAACAAAGATCTTGGTTGCTATGGCCCTCTAACACTTTAGGATTTTTCACCTAAAGGAGAAGGATAGACCAAAATGGCAATGCTCACACTTCTTAAACTACCGCAATATTCCTTGCAATATCTGACCCCAATTTGCTGATTAAGGCCTCAAAGAATATTGTCAAACACTTCTCATACAATCTCTTTACTTGTTGTTTTGTGTTTCAGTTTGCTGTGTATGATCTTACAATCAAGTAGAAATGATGCAAATGCTTTGAAATGAATGTCAAAAAGGTCTAACAATAAGCTGAGAATGAAATGCACTTGTTTAATTTCTTTCATATGCAAATACATGAGTTCCTAAGGCAAAATGCATACCTACAGCCAAGAAGCATTTTCAAAAACACTTGGCAAACATACTTCAATGTATTAAAGTCTAAAAACTGAATATTGTTGATATGAAAGTCTGATTACAATTTCAATTTGCAAAAGATGATACAATGACTGAAATTCAACTACCAAAAGACTTCACCAAAGTGCTCTCATGGCTGCCAACAACTTCAGACTTTTGTACTCAGAAAATTATGCAATACAAGTTCAAATAACATCAAAGAACCTGATTTTTGAAGTATGAATGATCAGCAAAATGAATGAAGATCTCAGATTTTTCTTGGAATTTTTTAAGCCTTCCAAGCATAAAATCGCTCCTCCTTGGTGAAGCTTCCCTACCCTTGCCTGGTAATACTTTAGATAAATAAATGCAGCAATAAAACTCCACTTCTTAGCACTTGAAATGATTGGTAGGACTGAAGGAACAAAATGCAACAATGCCCAGAACCATAGGATGCTTCAATGATGAGATATGAGCAAAAATATCATGCCAATGGCGCCCTTGCTGCTGTGTATCAGACTTCAGAAATAAATAACAGCAACCTGAAAACACCTCCACTTTGTTCCTAAAATGATCTCCAAGCAACCACGAAGAGTTTGAGCTAATGCCCACAAAATTCGGATGCAAGGATATGTCAATATGAACCAAATCTGAGTATAAGTATGCAGATTGAAACCCTCCAATGACTGAAAATAAGCTTTAATGAAAAATCTATAAATCCTCCAATGTAGTACAAATTGGACTTCTGAAATAAAGCCCACAGATATTTCACAACCTCAAAATTGCATAACCAATGAGAGTTTTCATTCTCAAAGGTTGGAAATGTCAGCAACCCTAGATGGCTCCCTCACCAAACAATAACATCAAACAAATATCAATTCCTGGATGATTAGAAGCTTGGCTTGATCTTCTTTTATACTTTTTCAATCCAACTTCAAGAAGCTTCTAGAAAAAATATTATTTTATTTTAGTGACTTTATGATATAATATTTTCTTTAAGTCACTTTGTTAAATTAATGAAATATAAGGTCACCATTTAAATGTTGGAAAACCAAACACTAAAAAACCAAATGTTGGAAAACCAAGTGTTGGAAAACCAAACGCTGCAAAACCAAATGCTAGAAAACCAAAACTCATGTTGGAAGACCTTACAAATAATTGATTTAATGATCTCTCCTTATTGCCCCAATTCAACTAAAACCAGGAATGGAAACCATCAGCTGACTAGATGTCTACCTTAAAGGACCCCCTAACCATGCTCATTAGCCTACGAGGGTCTGCAATAGGCTAAACCATACAAAAGCAACGTCAGGCTAAAAAGGGCCATTACATCAAGGCTCCAAGTCACAGAGAGCTAAGAGCGGAGGGCTGCCCTAACTTACCTCACTCTAAAGGACGGGGATCGAGAGTGAAGAGCATTGTTTAGTACTTTTGTCACTCTACAAACCCAAATAAGAAGTTTGGGCTAGGCGAGCTGGTTTTCAAAGTCAATACTACACCTCAAACAGCTCTTTGTCCGAGGACGGCAGTTTAGTTTTGGGATGACAACGCGGCGCGCTAGCGTCTCTCAGGCTCGTTGGCGTCCGTACGGCCAAAAAACAGTAAGCATAGTAGAGACTGCCTAAAAACGTACTAACAACCTAGCTAATTGATCTTGAAGGAAAAAACAGAATAAGGAATACGAGAAATAGAAACGAAGATGGTAAAGCAAGTAAATGAAAGCTAAGGTGATGAAGCTGATCTCACAAAAGCGCCAATTCACCAGCTAGCTCCACACGTACATTCACCTACACACAAGCAAGAGGGAAAATTGTTGGGGCTGTATAGGGGCCTACCCCAGTCAAGCCCTCGTTTTGGTGTTTCCACGTTCGCGAACAACCAGAAAGCAACGAAGTAGAATATGCAATAAAGGAAAGAAAAGGAAGCAAAGAACACTACAAACAATATTATGCTACTCAATCAAATCACAAAGGAGAGGAGTGAAGCGTTACCACCTCCACCCAAAAGCTCACTAGCCAATGGAGGAAAATGCAAGGTATGGACTTGGCAAAGTCACCACAGTCACAGTGGTGATGAAGGGAGGTCTCGCAAGACTCCAAGCCTACACTTCTATGGCTTGCCTCACATTTGCGATGTGGAGTTGATGGAGTTTCAACGCTGTTGCAATGGAGTGCTGGAATGCTGCTTGAGAGTGAAAGAGAAGAGAAATTGCTTAGAGAGTTCAAGAGAATTGCTAGAGACCCAAATGAAGTGAGAATGGATGAATTTGAAGGTAGAATGAGGAAGAATCTGCCATTTTCGGGTCGGTTGGTCGAAGAGGGATGTTACAATTCGACCTCAATCGGGTGTGTAATGCCTCTGCCATCTTCAGACTAATGAATCCGTCAGGGATGGCAGCGCGCCACGCAAACATCTACGCACCGCGCATGCGTCCCCGATAAATATTCTTTCACCGACATAAAGGACAAAAGCCAAGTGGATGGAAAGCAGTTGGGTGATGTGGAATTTCGCCTTTGGATTTGATTTTCTAAGGTGAGGGTATGTGAAAGGGGAATTCACTTAAGGGGTGCAAATTTGCTTCTATACAGAAACAATAACATGTGGATGCATCTACTGAAGCAAAAGATGGTAATGAGGAAGAGTATGGGAAAATTGAATTGACAACATCCACTTCAGGCACCACACCAGGAGACATTCCCTCAACCGAAGCTAATTCAAGAGTTGTTGGAGCCATAAGGGCTCATTCTCCAGTTACACGAGATATTCCCACCATGGAGACTATTTTTGTAATCAATGATATTCCTTTTAATCCACTTCTAGCTGACTTGCTAACCAACTTGTCAATTGAGGCATCTAAGCAGATTGACAGATGGTTGAAGCTACTAGAGGCTCCTATTGATATCAAGGAGTATCCTCCATTAATCCCTCCACGGGAAATAGAACAACTTGTAGTGGTCTAGCCCACTACCATGACTATTCAACCTTGCACCACCAAAGCGACTGCACATAACATTGAACCTTTGCATGAAGGTAATCCTTCCCTACTATAGGAGTAGCCTTTAGAGATACACGAGCAAACCATAGAGTTTACCTACTGATTCGCCTATTCGAGAGGAAGATTCTAGTAGTCTTGAGGAAATCACTATTCAAATGATGAAGTCAAATACACAGGACCCGTTGGGTACCCTTTACAAATATGTTCAGGACCTGGAACAAATGGTTGTGGTTATGTAAGAGGTGGTTGACATTGTCAAATGATTAGACAACACTCACTCCCCTCTAGTCTTGCAAGAGGCTCGTTGTATCTTGCAATTCATGGAGGAAGGATGTCATGAGGAGTTCAAACGAATCTTCCTCTCCAAAGGCTAGCCCGCTAACCAAACTCTTGTGATGAAGACAGCATGGCAACCTAACAGGATAGCACCTTCATTTGGGCAGATGGATGGCAAGGTGCTTAAAGCTCTTTATGGTATGGGTCCATATTTTGGGAAGTTTTCTATCTATTGCAACACCATTTGGTCTCCCATAGCTTATGGAGTGTGTGGATGAATCAATATGGATTTTGTAAAAGTTACGTGTCAAAGCAGATGAGCCAACCCAAAGATTTTGAGACGAACGAGCTCGACAATCACACATCACCAAAAGTGAGAAGACCAAAGTGATCGAGAAAGAAAAGGAATTGACTAAGAAGAACCAACAACTGACAAAGAAGGATAGCTAGCTCACAAAAAAAGATAAGCAACTTGTCGAGTTACAATTGGAAAATGAGAGGACCAAGCGCTAGTTGGTTAAGGCAATCCAGCTAGTGAAAACCACTAGCAAACGAGAACTCTTGGTAGCCAATCATTTGAAGCTTCACACAGAGGAAGTCTATCGGTTGCACCAAAGCATCTCCCAATAGTCCACTCTGTCTTCATGAGTTTATACACCTCCAGGGATGTCTTCTCAACCAACCCCTCAGTAAATGCTTAGTTGTTTTGTTCAATCTTCCACTTTTGTTCCCCAATCATCTAGAAGACAACTTTCTTTTTGCGGGGACTAATGTAGTTAGCAAAATAATTCTATTAGTTCTAATTATAATTGACATAATTAATTCTTGATTGTAAACAATTGGAAGTTGTCAATAGTTGGTAGTTCTCAGCAACCGTCAACCACTTTATATACTTCTATTGTAAACAAGAACGAAGGACCGCATGTATGAAATTCCCCTAAACTAATTTTGTATAAACTCGTGAATGAAATATATTGAGAAATCTTTGTCTAATTGCTATTATGAATTCTTATAGTTTCTAGCATTCATTATACTATTTACTCTGTGATATTCAATTAAATAGAATAGGCAATAAACAAAAGCATGTGAGCAAGGCAACTTGGGAGGAAAAGAGAATACTATATCACACATTTCAATCCTTCATATGACCTTGCACCAAAGAACTATATAGGAGTGAAAATAAAATGGAAAGCGAAAATATTAAGGTGCATAGTACTCCATCTTTGTTACATTTGAAACCATCACCAATAGTCTCTGAAATTCCGCTACAGAGTGCTCCATTGTGCCCTCTTGCTTTAGTTGTGCTAGCTCCATGAAGTGAATTTTTGTAATCATTTGGTCCTTCCTATCAAATTGCTCTATCAATCTTTTGTTGAATTCTTCTAAGGTAGTGATTGAGTCATGTGGTTGGTTCACCATGCCATGATACCACCACTCATGGGCTACTCCCTCTAGATGCAAGGTGCCAAACTTGATGGCCTTTTCTTCAAACATTGAATTCAAAGAGAAGTATGTGTCCAATTTTTGTAACAATGCTTTTGTTGAGTAACTCCCCAATCCATCAAAAGTAGGTATTGTAATATTTCCCAAGCGGTGTTGTATATCCTTTCGAGGCTGCTCTCCATGTTAGTTTTATGATCAAATTAGAGACACAGCATAGTTTGCAGACTCTTCGGACCCGTCGCGGACTCGGGAGTCCATGGCCTAGCCGAGTCGACTCGCCACGAACTCGAGAGTCGAGTCCAGGAGAGTCCTAGGTCGAGACTCCTGAGTCCAAGCTCAAGACTCAGCCGAGTCCTGAGGTCGGACTCGAGAGTCCCGACCCAGGACTCTCCTGCACGGCTAAGTCTTAAAATGGATTAAAAACCCATGTTTCTTTTTCATTTTTTTTCATTTTAACACTCTCAATTGTGAAAAACAGGTCTGCAAATTGATTTGGGGTTGATTGAAGCAAGGAGAACGAACTAAAAAGATCAAAATAGAGCCAAGTAAGTGATCTAATCTTCATCTAACAATTCCTTTTTTTTGTTTTCTTGCATTCAAAATTAGAAAAATCAAGAAAAATAAGGGGAAATGCTGCCAAATTTTTTTCTATTTTCCTTAAGAGCCTAATTCTTATTGTTTCTAGTTTGGTTTTGCATTCTTTTTCTTTTGCAAATGTTTGAAACTTTGAATCATGTTTATTTGCTGATTTTTTAGCAAACCCTAGCTGATTTTTTTTTTCCATGTTGAACTTGAAACAGTAATGTCGTCTTCAAATCCAAAGGGATTGAAAAAAGACCCTGCATGGAAGTATGGAATTTCAGGAGATAGAAAAGGTGAAGTGACATGTAGTGAATGCCAGAAATGGATGGCAGGAGGAATAAACAGATTAAAATACCACCTTGCTAGAATACCTAGGCAAAATGTGGAGGGATGCAAGAAGACTACTCCTGAGATTATTAGAGAGATGAAGGCCCTTCTTGCTGAATATGAGCTTAAAAAAGAGGAAAAACAAAAAACAAAGGATGCCCCCAAAGAACAAAGGATGAGAGGATCCTAATCCATTCTACTGCCCCATGGTGCTTGCAAGTCCAAGCTCAGTGGTTCCAATATCTGGCCTCTTTGGTGAGAGTCCTAATGGTTCAGCCTTCTACCAAAGTTAGTCATGTCCCTTCATCAGACCAAATTGGCTTTATTTCCTTGTTATAATGTTCTAGATGCAACCTTCACTTAGTTGCAACCGTTGAATAAGGGAAAAAGTATCAAGAAGTTAGATGGTTACCGTAAACTTTGGTACTACAATAATCTTACCTTTCAATACAAAACACCATATTGGAAGGTTTGTGAACGCCTACAGCTACAGGAAAGGGTTTAAGACCTATCATCTAGAGATTTTGAGGTTACAGGAAGTCAGAAGAATACACGGCTAGGTTGATGATGTTAAAATTCCACAACAGCGTCAGCTTCTTTATCCTGATGGGCGTATCGTATTTAATGCACAGAACCTCCAACCTTTGTGCGGCCCCAAATGGCGGATTGCGGCTCTAAAATCAATAGATGCCTCCCATGAAGTTAAAAATGCTGAGACTTTATGCAATCTATTAGATGGGGTGGTCTAGGAGGTTGGAGTTGATAGTGTTGTCCAAATCATCACGGACAACGCAGCTGCATATGTAGCTGCAGGTAGACTACTTATGGAGAGGTATCCCACATTTGCATGGTCTCCGTGTGCTGCACATTGCTTAGACCTATTGCTAGAGGACATTGGGAAGATTTCATGGGTCAAAAGAGTGGTTGAAGATGCAAAAAGTGTTACAAAATTTATCTACAACCATACTTGGGTGCTTTCTTTGATGAGGAAATTTACAAATGGCAAGGACCTTGTGCGACCTGGAGTGACACGATTTGCTAGCCACTTCCTCACATTGCAAAGCATTCTTGGTGCCATTGGTCATCTCAAGCAAATGTTCGTGTCCGATGCTTGGAAGGAGTCCTCATTTTCCAATAGACTTGAAGGGGAGAGGATTAGTGCCATATAGTTTTGAATGAGACATCTTCAACGCCTACGGCAGGAGCTGATGGGGTACAAATCAATCACAACAAAAAAAAATTATACATGACAACTACCCGCCGTTTCTATTTTCGAGGGGTTAATTTTGCTATAATTTCAACATCTGGTTTCTCATTTTTGAAGTGCATTTAAACCCTTTAGGAGCCTTTAGGTAGATGTGGATGGTATGCTAATTGGCCATCGATGAGGCTATGGATAGCTAAAGAGGTTATATTACTGCGCATTGGCGGTAAATAAAAGGGAAGGCCATGAAATCATATGGCGCATCATTGATCGGAGATGGACACACCAACTCCACCAGCCGATCCATGCCTTTGCCTACTTCTTGAATCCGCAGTTCTACTTCTCGGACACATTTAAGGCGGATGAGGAGGTCATGGAAGGTCTTGTCATATGCATTGATAGGATGGTGCCTGATCGTGAGCTGAGAGATACAGTGCTTGATGAGTTGGAGGTGAGATTTGTTGCATCTTATTTATGAATTTGCAATGTTGAGCCTTGACTATCTATGAATTTTCTATATTTGATTTACTTTTTCTTTTATCTATTCAAGGTCTACAAGGGTGCAAAGGGGAGACTCTTTTCCTCCCAGCAAGCAATTGAAAGGAGAGGAAAACAACAACCAGGTAAAAAATGAAATTAGAAACTTGATTCTTATTTCTTACATATAGATTGTTTACTTTATTCTTATTTCTTAATACTTATATTTTTTAAACATGTTTTTGTAGATATATGGTGGGAGAACTATGCTGCTAGCACACCAAATCTTCAAAAGCTAGCCATACGTGTCTTGTCACAGCCATGCAGTGCTTCTGGGTGTGAACGCAATTGGAGTTTATTTGAGAACATTCACACAAAGAAGAGGAACAGGTTGACTCAACAGCGCCTAAATGATTTAGTTTTTGTTCGGTACAACCTTCGCCTTCGAACTAGAAAGGTGGAGGGTGTTTCACACGAGTCCATTGACTTGGATGACATTGATCCATATGATGAATGGACTATTGATGAACAAAATGATGAGGCTGATGTCTTCCTTACTGATGAGGATCTTGCTGAATTAGAGAGAGCAGCAGCAGAAGAAGAAGCAGCAAGATTGGATGCCATGGAGGGCCTACTCACACATTTGAATATCATACTGCTCATCTCCTAGTCCGATACCAGCACTGCACCTTCTAGTTCTAGGCCTGTACCTGAGCACCATTGAGGGAAAGAGGAATATGTCGATTACATGTGGTTGTTTTCCCTTTTGACATGATTATATGTAAACATTTATAAACTTATGATGTCGTTATACATTGAAACTAGTTATATTTGATGACTATGAATGAATGAAATTCTCCAAATTATTGAGTGTTTGATGATCATATGACATGTGCACTTTGAATTATGAGTGTTTGATAATCAAATTAGGCTCTTATGTTCTCTAAATGCATTAATTTGTTCTCTAAATGCATTAATTTGTTCTTGTTTTTTTGTAAAACTACGGTTTTTTTTTTTGCCGAGTCCTAGCCGAGTCTTTTCCCGAGTCCGTGCCGAGTCCCGAGTCCGAGTCATATTTTTGGGCTGCCGAGTCCGCGGCGAGTCCAAGTTTGCAAACTATGAGACACATAATTTAATTCAAAATAATCACACAATAACACAGCAGATACCCTGGGAAAACCCTCCTCTTGAGGGAGAAAAACCCAGCAACAATATATCACTTATATATTGAATGACAACACAAGTAATCTCCTTTACAAGAGGTCGATATGGAGACCAAATAGAGGCACCACAATCTAATGCAAACACAGATACAATCAGATGTTATTCACTGATTACAAACTCAGCCTTCAATGAATACAACCTGCACTTCTACAGAATTCGCAGTCTGCTCTTCTTCTTCTAACTTGCACTTAGAGAATAATCAAACTTATAATGAATATGGATCTCCTTGTAATCGATCTGCTGCTACAGGATAATGGTCTGCTGTTCATACCCGAATTTGTCCTCTAAATGCGATTATGATAAATGAACTTGATACACAAATGAGTGATCACCACTCGTATTTATATTGGCTGGTATGAGAGGATGCGTCCATTCATTAAGAGAAGTCGGCCCATTTAGAGAGACGTATCTCTTTAGACAAATCGCGCCTCTAGAGAAAGTCGGCCCCTTTAATTAATAATTAAATATTAATTATTAATAACATAAAAGATGCAAGGTAAATGAGGTGCCTCCACATGATAAATATCTTATAATAAATTTAAATAGCCAAAGGCTATTATTCAAATTTATTTCTCCAAGTCGTGCCTAGAAGTATTTCTTCAGACGTTGAACATCAACACTCCCTCTCAACTAGGGAGGAATACTTCCAACTGCATAAGTCAAATCACCTCATCGTGATGACAAACATCATGGCTACACCCATGAGAGAAAAAGAATCATATCACCTCATCGTGATACTATATCACCTCATCGTGATATCAACCATCATGGCTACACCCATGTATGGAAAAGAAAGATATCACCTCATCGTGATATCAACCATCATGGCTACACCCATGGATGGTAAAAAAAGATATCACCTCATATCAACCATCATGGCTACACCCATGTATGGTATGTACAAGTGCTCATCACTCAACATGATGTTGCCACCTCATCGTGACGTTCACCATGGCTCTCCCAAAGGGTGAAAACACAAGTACAAGAAAATCATCACGAACTCTCTCACGTGATGTTGTCATGGAGTCACACACATGACATCCACCACGGCTCTCCTAGAGGGTGGAAACAAGGGCTTTCACCTCAAATCTCAAAGAGAAATGCATTAACAAGGGCTTGCACCTCAAATCTCTCTCAAAGAGAAATGCATTAAAGAGGATCACTCTATACCTAGGACTTCTCAAATAGCTTGATTCTCCACTATACCAAGCTTGTCTCAAAGTACACAAACTTTATCCCCGAGAGAAGCCAGAGAATGGAGCCGCCTCGCTTCATCGCTAAGGCCGGGACATATTCCAGTCCAGAGAAGCCTCAATACCATATTCTGATAGGAAGGTATTTTGATCTCAAACATGCTGGGTTCTCACATATGAACACAGATTGACAAAAGGTTTCACACGTACTTTCGTTATCACTTTTATGGAATTGATAGTAGGCTCCATTGATTTGTTCTAAACAACCCCGCAAGGAGCTCCTAAACCACACTACTGAAAGGTTACCACCTTAGCTGTACATACTTTGGCCCTCAAGTACTCAGTACACAGATGATCGCCTGCACTGTGATATCATCGCAGACCCCAAACCTAAGCAACATCCGCAGATGCTCTTCCCGATCGCTAACACACCCATCTTCTTTAGGTTCAAAAGAGGGCTCCTCACCCACAAGTACACCCTCTCGACCTCTTCGGGCCTCAAGATTGCTCTAACGCTTTGCCTTAGGAGACAAGCCTCAAAGACACACCTCTCGGTACTCGAGAGTTCAGGATAGTCCTCCTCGACCTCATCCCAGATCACACTATTCTGAATAGGTTTGCGGAGCTACCAATGACAAATCCACATGATAGTCTTGAGCAATTCTGATCTCAACAGCTAAAGGGATCCTCTAAGGATTTAGCACCTAGCCTTACAATACAATAATCTTCACTTCTTCTCAATGAGTTACAAAACTCCCTCTTGATCCCTGCTTCAAAGGTTGCAAAGAAGACTTCTGGAAGTGAACTCCCTCTAGTCACTAATTCAGTCCCATGGCTGCAAGTTGTGACTTCACGCTTGATCATTTCTTTGGTCGGCATGACTTCCTCACAAGATGCCTCAAGCTTTTCATCACTAAACAATCTCTCATCACCTTCTTGCTACTCGATCCATCCTGGAAGCGATTTAGAGAGAGATTACAAACAGTTTATAACTATCCAAAGAAATAGCAAGGCTAGAATCATACAAGGTTTACTATGACAAGTTATAGCATGAACACATAAGAGTATTATGAACAATATCAAAACATGAATAAGGAAATCAACCTATAAGTGAAACATGTAGCAAATATCAAAAGATCATAATGAAGGGATAAAGAACTTATATTTATTGAATTCTGAAATAGCTCTTTCTTCCATCTTTTACTCCTCTCGAGAGTACTAAACTCAGCACAACAAAAGACAATCTGCACAACTACAGATTTCTTGAATGCATTATGCAATTAGCATGAAGAACCAACCCTCTCCAAGAGTCAAGGCTCTGTCACAGTTCATGCATTAGAGAATGATATCGATGTGACCAACTAATCACCATCGAAAATGCAGTTCTCTTATATTTCTAATCATACCTAGGAGTTCCTCACAACCAGTATTTGGAAAATAACTTGCATAACAAAATCTTCAAAGAATTCATGCTAGTGAACACAATTCAAGAGAAAACAATATCTCTTACTACTCACAAGATCCAACTAAATGATGCACTCAAAGAACAAAGAATAGTTATCTCTTTAAATATTCTGATGGATGCAAATATTGGAAATAGTAAGATATGATGGTCTTGTGCTCAGATCAACACACAACCTTCACAGCTTGAACACAGGCCCATGAATTAGAATAGAAATTTCCTAGAATCCTTCTGAGGAGAGATCTCATCCACATCCATAAATGAAGCATGATGATTAGGCCTGGTTGGAAAATCCTTTGCATAGTGACCAAACTTGTCACAATGAAAAACATTGGACTTTGGAAAGGTCCCACTTCTTCTTGAATGCAGAGCACCATCACCCTTTATCTCATTACTTGAAGTATCCCCTTTCTTTTCCTCCTCCTCTTTTTCCTTTCTTCTTTGAGGATTGTTTTAAAGAAAATGAATGTCTTCTACTTGTAGAGTTTCCACTACTAATTTCCTCAGCAAAGAAACCTAGACTCTTCTTTATCACAATTTCATTCTCAAACCATCAAACTTGGGAAGTTTCGATCTTGCACTGATTCCTAAATGTAAGACTCCCAAGATGAAGGAAGACCATTAAGAGCCAACATGGTCAAATCATTGACATCAACTTATATGACCAATGGTAGAGCCGGATCTCTCACTTCGAAATCTTCATGAAGTAAGCAATAACAGATTCTCCTTTCGCCATTTTAACAAGATGGAGTTGTTGCTTCAGTGCAATTGTCCAACTTGTGTTGTTGATTTCGTACATCTCCTCCAAAGTTTTAAACATCTCTCTTGCCGTCTTCAACTTTGAGACGATAGGAACAATATGATCCTTCACGGAATCAACTAACATCTTCTTCGCCCTAGTATCTTTCTTCTTCCATTGAATCTTCTCTTCCTCATCCGTAGGCTCGGGGACTTTGCTCTCCACAAACTCAGCCAATTCATTTTCTTCTAAGGTGAGCATAATTCTGAATCTCCAAGATGTGAAATTTGTTGCTCCCTCAAGTCTGTCCACAATCTTGAGACCATTCACTATCTTGTCAAAGAGATAGAAGTAAACAATCAATGAGAAAGAGAATAAGGAGTATCGCTGTATTACAAAATCTGATCAAGATCTTCTTCAAACCCGCTCTGATACCATGTTAGTTTTATGATCAGATTAGAGACACAGAATTTAATTCAAAATAATCACACAATAACACAGCAGATACCCTAGGAAAACCCTCCTCTTGAGGGAGAAAAACCCAGCAACAATATATCACTTATATATTGAATGACAACACAAGTAATCTCCTTTACAAGAGGTCGATATGGAGACCAAATAGAGGCACCACAATCTGCTGCAAACACAGATAAAATCAGATGTTATTCGCTGATTACAAACTCAGCCTTCAATGAATACAACCTGCACCTCTACAGAATTCGCAGTCTGCTCTTCTTCTTCTAACTTGCACTTAGAGAATAATAGAACTTATAATGAATATAGATCTCCTTGTAATCGATCTGCTGCTACAGGATAATGGTCTGCTGTTCAGACCCGAATTTGTCTTCTAAATGCGATTATGATAAATGAACTTGATAAACAAATGAGTGATCACCACTCATATTTATATTGGCTGGTATGAGAGGATGCGTCCTTTCATTAAGAGAAGTCGGCCCATTTAGAGAGACGTGTCTCTTTAGACAAATCGCGCCTCTAGAGAAAGTCGGCCCCTTTAATTAATAATTAAATATTAATTATTAATAACATAAAAGATGCAAGGTAAATGAGGTGCCTCCTCATGATAAATATCTTATAATAAATTTGAATAGCCAAAGGCTATTATTCAAATTTATTTCTCCAAGTCGTGCCTGGAAGTATTTCTTCAGACGCTGAACATCAACACTTCATACCTTCTCCTCCTATGCCCACTCCTTGTCTTCATCTCATAATACTCCTCAAAGAACATTTTGGGAGAAATAAAATAATAATTTCCTTTTTCCTCTAAAAGCTCATTTTTTCAAATTAAATTATAATCTTTTATGAGAGAAAAAGTTCCCCATGTGCCTAGTTGTCCCATCTGAAGGCATAACTTAAAGCACTTTTTAAT
The DNA here is from genome assembly GCA_007258455.2 of Sequoia sempervirens. Classification (NCBI taxonomy): domain Eukaryota; kingdom Viridiplantae; phylum Streptophyta; class Pinopsida; order Cupressales; family Cupressaceae; genus Sequoia; species Sequoia sempervirens. Next base: position 1,272 of record VDFB02190967.1, on the reverse strand, counting down.
TAAATAATTATATTTTAGTTGCCTTTTTAATTTATTCCAACTAGGACAACTTAAGTTATAATTATTTAATAATCTAATTGTTCAACCAAGTTGCAGAAAGCATCAAAATGAGATATATATGAGATTTTGACCATACCTTAAAGTCATCAAGGACTTAGGATGATGAAATCAAGCAACTTGGCGTCTATCTAAAAATAGCATGCTCTCCAAGAAGTTTGGAGAGCTCCCAAAAGGGCAAAATTGTATTCTAAAAGCATCATGAGTCTCACCAAGATCACCTAAATTCATTGTCGTGAACAAAACTATTGCTTAATCAATCCTTTGATCTTTAAGAAAGTTGGAGATCTCCTTTGCCCACCAATTAGCCTATAGGAAAACTAGGAAAATAGGCTAATTGTTCACAAATTGATTATGCTTGAGAAGGGGGCATTACACTAGGAAAATAGGCTATTTTTTTACAAATTGATTATGCTTGAGGAGTGGCTTGGGCAGCAGAGTGTTTGATTACAGATACAAGTCCATCCAAGGATGGGAGGTCTTACCACGTCGACATCCAATCCATCCTAGACAAGCGATGTAAGATGTTCAATGAAATTCCTCCAAGGTTACCACCAGATAGAGTTTTCGAGCATTTGATTGAGTTAAAGGAGGGCGCAAAGCTAGTCATCACTACACCTTACCGTCATCCCAGGAGATACAAGGAGATTGAAAAGTCGATTAAGGAGCTATTCGACATAAGGCATATACAACTTAGTTCTAGCCCATTTGCCTCATCCATGGTGTTGGTGAAGAAAAAATATGGGCCTATGTGGATGTGCATCGATTATAAAGCCCTCAACAAAAAGACAATCAAGAATCACTATCCCATACCAAGATCAATGAGTTGATAGATGAGCTTCATGGTTCAGTGTACTCCAAAATTGACTTACAATCAAAGTATCATCAGATAACGATTAGAGATGGGAATGTGCATAAAACAGTTTTCAAGTGTCACAATGGGCACTGTGAGTTCTCGGTCATGCCATTTGGGTTGACCAATGCACCAACCACATTCCAATCTTGCATGAATCAGGTATTTATTTTGCAATTGAGGAAATTTGTGTCAACCTTCTTTGATGACATCTTCATTTTCAATAAAACATGGGAGGATCATTTGAGGCACATAGATGAGGTGCTTGGCATACTTGAGCAACATTCATTCTATGCCAAAGCATCCAAATGATAGTTTGGTTAGATTGAAATATTATATTTAGGATTTAAGATTAGTGCCCA
>VDFB02190966.1:0-184248 GCA_007258455.2 Sequoia sempervirens | reverse complement strand
ATCAAGATCATCTACTTGTTGAAGGACAATGCATTGATCTCATAGAAACTAGAATTAGTCATCTCAGTAAATGTAGCTATTTAACAATCAGATTCTATTTAATTCAGGCTTATCTGCTAAAGATACTCAAAGATTTGGGTCAATATGGAAATAGTCAAGCTGGGCAAGGGGGACAGCTTATTGGAACTTAGTCATATAGCAAACGTAGACATCTATCTCTCAAAGTTTATCTAGTACAAAAATTGGAAATGCTAGATATTAAGACTAAGTGAATTGACTTTACCTTAGGACTGTATTCTCTATGTTGTCCGCTCCCTATTTGTCTTCTTGTTACCTCGATGATCAGTTGCTTCCTAGGTCAATTTGACTTACTGTTTAGATTTCTAGATATACTACTGTTTCCCTCCCATCGCCTCTATTCGTCATCTTATTTATATCCTATTGTCTCATTTGGAAGGAGGAGTCTCGTTGGAAAGAGACGTCTCTTGATTTAGGCTATTGGTTTGATCGTTTATTTTATTCATCGCCTCCCTTCATGATTCCTTCCTATCGTTTCATGATTGGGACGACTTTGGTTATCTAATGCTCACCTGTTTGTGTATACTAATCCTTTATTGTTGCTTTATTTATCATTCACCTGAAGTCGATTAACGGATTTCCATTGGTTCCTTACTCAGCGATGGTGTGGACTGTTTATGTCAACCAAATGTTATGCCGTTTATTTCAGTTATTAGGCGGTGGCACTTCTTAAATGGGAACTTGGTAATGTTGGTACGCTGAAGGCTAAGATACTAATGTTACCTCATGCTCAATAAGTGGCCAGATATTTGATGAGAGACTCTGTTGTCTAACTGGTGGCTAGAATATTAGTGTCGATCCTTTGCGAACATATTGATATCTCCCGAGTAGCCAACAACAAGGATGTCGGCTTCTCATATCCTTCGCAAAAATTCAGTTTCCCTTAATATCATTTGTATAATGATCTGAATTGTTTCTTTATGAATTTATATTTACTCATTATAATATTACGTTATGCTTTTGTCTCACATCAATTCTATATACTTTAATATTTAATTTATTCTGATTTATATTTTTAATATGTATAATGTAATAGTCTTTGACAGTTATATCAAGCGTGGCTAAATTTAAATATAAATTTTGTTCTCTACCACTTTGGAGACATGACATTCTCTACTACTCTCAACCAATGCACTCATCCCATCTATGTCACCTGCACTTGTAAATGTAATGGACGTAGCCACATTCTTAGTGTGCTCCTTACCACTACCCGTGGATGTATGCTCATCACCAGTAACAGTCATAGATTTCAGAACTGTATCTGCTGGAAATGATGTCTGCGCTAAGCTCAACTCCTTTGTAAGCTCATCTATCCACAACTTTGACTCTTGAAGGGCTGTTTGAGCGCTCTTCAAAGAGTTCGTGGTGATCTCAAGCTCATAGGTGAGTTCATCAACTTCCTCTTCCTTTCCCTTAAGAACATCATAATAGATATTGTCGAGCATGAGAAGATGATCTCTACCTGATAATAGCTGTAGGTAATTATTCTTCATTAACCCAGCTGCATCTCTAAGTGCCTGGAACTTTGCAAGGGAAAATCCACTATCACAGTGCTCCTCTGTCTTAGGAGTACTCCAACCATAAGTTGCCAACATCTATCGAGCAACATCAAAATGTTCTAAGGCTGTAGCAATCATATTATCATTAACCTTCAATTGCCCTGCCAAATGATGAAACCCCTATGACAAATCATCTCCACACAAATTTTCTGATTTGTAATCTGCACTATGATAAGAGGCTGAATCATCATCACTCACCGTCTGGAAACCATCATTATGTGTGCCATCAACTTTGCACACATTAACATCAAAGGTATTGCTATTATGTACCTCATAGGATGGCTCAAATGACATAGTAGAATTTGTTGATTTGACATTATCATCGCACACTTCTTCTTCCAAAGTAGATGCTTGTTCATCCAAAGAGCTATCCTGGGACCATTCTCCATTAAACAAATTTTCTGATTTATCTTCCATGGTCTGATTTGTAAAATCAGTCTTGTTGTGGCATAAATCCACAACACATAATGCATCATTAATACCCACAGCTTGAGTATCAACATTAGACAATCCCTCACAACCATCATTCTCATGTGTAATGGCGGTTATCTCATGTTGATGCAAAGATATCAGACTGCTGTCACAAAAATCAGAACTGTTATGACTTGTATTCTCCATGTATTCCTCGTGTTTGACACTCATAGCTTGCCAGCCAACATTAGAAGTCCCTTCTACAACATTCTCCTCATGTGTCATAACATTTAAATCATGGTTATGCTCAAAAGAATAACTGCTGTCATAAAAATCAAAATTGTTATCAGGGCTGATAACAACTTCTTGAGCGCTGAAAGTAACATCAAGAGCTTCTGCAAAACTGTCATTGAGATGTAAGACCTTCTCATCTTCATCAACTGCAATACTTACCTCATTGTGCCAACATCATGGGGAACCCGAGGAGCTGTGATCCTTATAATGTGACTAATACAAAGGGCAATAGTGAGCCTAGTCTCGTTGCATCAGATATATTGAGAGGCGGGGCGGGGGGCGCGAGGAGGTGAATCAGTATATCAGCAAACTTTTACCCTCTCAACTTTATCAACTTTTAAACTTCAACACAATATCAACTATGCAATAAGAGACAATATGATCAAGTTGACATCAACAATTGTACTTTATGTTTTTATATGAAATTACAAAGATTGTAGGCACCGACCTACTTGAATGATCAATTTTGTAGTTTAGTAGGCACCAACCTACAAGGAGCACCAACCCCTTAAACTGATTTAGTAGGCACCAACCTACAAGGAGCACCAACCCCTAATGTTCGTAGGCACCAACCTACCGGAGGTAACAACCCCCACTTGCCAAGCACCAACTCAGCAAAGATAATAACTTAAGGAATAATGTTCCACCTTCAATGTTGCTTCTTCAACGGATGATGGACAATTCTGCTCGATTGTATTTCTTTCAAATCTGATCCAAATTATGCTTCACAATTCCTTCATCAAATCTGCAAATATACTCCTTTCCTTCTTTGCTACAATTCTTATCTTGAATATGTTGTAAGTTGATTATAAACTTGCCACACAAATTCTTTTAACTCTGCTCTTGTATCTCACATTCTCACACACACACACAACTTCTCCACTTGCCTTTATGTCATCAATGATTCTATGAATTGATGCAACCTTTTGAAATGGATACAAGAACAATCAAGTCTTTTCACTAACACATCTGCAAATAATCTTCTTAAACTTTGCTTTACATTTGTTTGGTGTATATGATATTCTTCTTTGTATTTCGCACCACACTTATCTCTTTGAGTGTTCTTTCTATTCACTTCATTGTTCCACTCAAATCATGTATATTCTTCCTCTTTCAAATCTGCATATTCAAATGATATTCATTTTCACCCTTACTCTTCACAATCTGCTTCTCAAATGATATTCATTTTTATGCACACACTCTTATTATCTAAGGATTGATCATTTGGCCTTCAAAAGAGTTTTCAGATCTTCAGAACTATTTGAGTGTATACTCTATATGTCTATTATTCACCTGCTTGAGTTTAAATGATATAAATTTTATTCCCCACAAACTCTGCTGTAGATATCTTTTTAAATTCTCATTGTAAAACTCACACCCATCTACAAATCTGATTTTAATCTCATATATATATATTCACAAAGATAGGTGACTCTATGAATTAATGTGTCCTTTCAATAGACAGCAACTCTTCAACTTAAACGCACCTCGTCAAATGTTGTTTGCTTAATGACCCTCTTTTATATTGCATAAAATAAATCACACCCCTCTCTATGTCAATCGATTTTTAGTAAACTGAAGTTTGCATAATTTAAATGAATCGGACCATATTAAGAATCGCATCACTTCAGATCATTTGAACTTTGCATCGCACCACTTTGACTTCTAATATTATTAGTTTGCTTTATTGAAAAGATCACATCTTTTCCTTATGTAATGAATAAGATAGATTTTTCTTATTTGACTTTTGTCTTATGTGCCTTTTTGTCTTATGTGTATGTTTGTCTTTATATGCTTCATCTTATTTTTATTATTTCTTTTGCCATCGTTGCTTTTTGGATAGTTGCCGAGATGTGAGAATCATTCAGCTAGCCTCCAAACTAGTGCCACGTCACCCTAATTTGTCTTTTTGTGACTTTCATTCAGCTAGCCTCCAAACTAGTGCCACGTCACCCTAATCTGTCTCTTTGTGACTTTGTGTTTTTCTGATTTGCCTTGTTCTGTTTCCTTTTTACTTTTGTCTTATTCATACTCAACGCTGGCTTATGAAATATGTCCTTTGTAAATTATGATTGCTGGTTTTTAAATGTTAATCGCTGTTTTATGTGAATGAGTCACAACTTATATAATCTCTGCTCTTAATCATTACTTGCTGCTCCTTTCTCAACTACAACCTGTACACGTGCATTTTTAAATCTGGTTGATGCCTTTTTAATACACAGAATCAAGCCTTTGACAACAATCTCTATATCATATCTTTGATATTAATGATAATATGAACCATCTACCTTCTTATCTTGACATCAATGACAGTTTGAACCATCTTCCTTCTTAACTTCAACTTGACATCAATGACAACTTGTCTTTTCATGTTTGACATCAATGACAACTCCAACAATATAATTTTGCCACAATTTCATTGTTGTCTTTGAGAAGTTTAAATTCTTCTTCAAATGCTCTCTTGAGTAATCGCCATGAGGCTTTGTGTACTTGCTCCAGTTCGGTATACCAATTTATGGCAATGCCTCTCAACATCGCTGGGAACGCTTGTAGCCAATAATCCTCATTGTCCTGCCCATTTGCTATCCATATTGTCTCGCACGTTTTACAGTGATGTACGGGATCCTCTAACCATTCCCTGTAAAGTTCGGTAGTTACTACCTCTCGGTTGGCAGAGTCACCATGTTTCTTCCCCGATGCCCTCTTTGTGTGCTGGACTTGATTGGATTGTTTCTCCCCTAACGTTCTGGTGCCTCTCTTGCACTCTCGGCCATGTACGGGTCGGCAACACGTCCTCTCTCAACGTCCTTTGCACCTTGAGTCTCTTGGGGTTCTTACTGGTACTCTCTCTGCCCAGGGGTCTTTGGCTGTGATCCTCCAATCCTTGGTCCCTCATCGTCCAATATGGACAACTCTCGGATATGCCTTATACTGTTTTCAAGTTCTTTTAGAAGTTCATTTTCATCATTTTCAAATTTTTCTCTATCTGCTACAGACGGTGTCTTGAAAGGTCCTTTGTCACTTTTCTTGGCAAGGTTTTGGTGTACTCTTGTAATAGATTGGTTTATTTCATTAATGTCTTCATTGGTTTCTTCAACAATTTGTTTTAGTCTTCTCCATTGTGTTTCTTGTTCCCTTAATCTGAGTGATTGCCGTACCTTTTCTTCTGGTGTTTCTTGCTCGATTGGTACTTGACTCTTGTCCTTATTGGGCTGTATGGGCATTAATTGTTGGTCGTAGATCATTGATTGGCGGGAGTACGTCTTCAGCTAGTATCATGTTCCTCTTCCTCCTGCTTTGTCCTTTCCTCGTATTGTTGTAGTATCTGTTGTCTTTGGCATTCTTGGTCACTCTCCACCCGAAGATCTTGCAGGATGATGTAATGACGTGCCAACAACCTTGGCAATTGGTTGAAGAGATGGTTACTTTGGGTTGACATGCAGTCTGTCCCAAATGACTGACTGGGGGATCTCTCAGTTGAGAGCCTCCCTTCGTACGTGCTCCCTCAATGATATATCCCACAAGTTGACCAGGTCCTGTGTCAAGTTGTCTTCTCATTCCGTGTTTGCTTGTACAGGTTCTTCCATTGGCCAACCCATCACAATGCCATTCTATCGTTGGGTGGTTTCCCTAAGTTCACTTAGGCAATGATGCCAAATGTTTACTCACTGGGATACTTTCACTGTACTACGAGAGTAAACGGAAATTCACAAACAAGTACAACATAATCATGAATTCATATTGCACAGCATAATAGTTCTTCATTTATTGATTCACTGTAACCAAGTACAATTACCCGTACTAGAATATAACATCAAAATATAATAGCATGTAACACAATGTCATAGACACCAACATAATGTCTCCCAATTGACTTAAGTACAAATAGCTGTTGGCGATGGTTGAGGAACCAACCGTCATGACTCTTCATGACAACAACTAAACACAAGTCGGGGAATTAGTCTTCCCGAAACATGTACAAAATTATATGAAATATTTATCAACTAACTATAGTTTTATTCACTAACAAAAATTGGCCGACTAAATATGCTTTCGGCCAACTACAGGGGTTGTTATATCCACATTTTTAAACACTTTACATGGTAAGCCCTTTTTTGCTATATAAAGGTGTAACCATGCATATTCAAACCAGCACATAGATGCATTGTGACAACTTGTATAGGGGTATAATGTGCTGTGGGTATGGTTTGTAACAAGGAAAATATTCATCCATTATAAATTCATTTAACTTAGCATTTAGGGAAACTCCCCCTGGTTTTGCAAAGCCAGAAGTGAAGGAACTCCTACCCACCCGAATAATTGGTCTTTAGTTTTCCAATTTGAATATAGGTTTTTGGGTTTTTTTCTCAGGTTTGACAACCTTGGTAGTTGGGTGACTATCCAACCTTAGGGATTTAGGACCTACTACTTTGATCACCGACAAATGGTAAGCAAAATAAATGTCATTTTGATATTTGAGATTTTTTGACTAAGTATGGTGTGATGTTTTTGGAATCAAGCTACAAACAGGTTTGCCACCCTTGATGCATGAAGGAGAATTCACGAAGGATGATATACTACAAGATGGCTTTAGAAAGCTTCATTTTACATTATTGCTAATCAGCTAGGATTTGGCATCTACATTGGTCATTCAATTATTGTTTCAGCTTGCACATGTTTGATAAATCATCCATTTCCTATAGTTTTCTGATTGGAGACATTACATATGCTCTATAGGGATCCCACAAAGAAAATGTATTCAGAATTCATACAAGAGCATGGGTATTACCCCTACCTCAACAAATGCTAGAATACCCCTATTCAATCTCAATCTGTTGTTAGTGCTCCTCATCCAATTCACTGTTTGCAACCTGTCTCTGATCTTGCACTGGATTTGTTGTTCTGAGAACCCTCAATACACTTTGAAAACTAGTCCTTACAACCTGGTTTCTTTACTGCTTTTACTATAATTTTTGTAGCTTAGTCTCATAGCTTCTTATTTTGCTGAAAACAGCTATATGTGTAATATCAGTCTGTTGTTTTTTACTTGTTCTTAGTTCTGCTGCCACTCTTCCTTCGTTGCCCAAGTTGTCTTTGATGCAATGTTTTTTGTCATGATTTACATATTAATATATTTGTCTTATTAAAATGAAAAAAATCCAGCTAGTTGTGAGCTGGGTGAAGACTACAGCTGCTTCTAGCTCCAGCTAGTTGATCTTCATTTTGAAAACTTTCTTTGCTGGTTCTGTCTGAATTTTAAATATAGTTCAGACAAATTCATACAAAAAAAAATGAAAATCTGCATGGCATCCTGTTCTCCGCTTCACTTTGTATCTTGATTAATACCACATTTCATTTTTCACTCATTCTGTTTTGTGATCATTCCTAATGGTGGCTTTATCAGGAGTCTCACATTTCGAGTGAAGACCTTAACCCTGATCTTTTTTGAATGTAGGAACAAGCTCAAAGTGAGAGTTATCTCCAAGGGCTTGATTGCTTGCTATTCCCGAAGTCCAATTTTTGTAAATTTGATAGGGAAAACACTTGACATAAATGTGAGGCTTAAGATGCAGAGGGCAAGTCTTTAGAGACTTTTGCTTTGTTTGTATGTGTAATTTGCTTTTGAATAACTTTTTTTAAGAGTTTATAACATTCCTGACAATATTTGCCTTACAAAGCAGTTGGTGATTGAGAACTTTAAGCAGTTGTCATGAATGAGAAACATCCATTTCTGATTAAAAAACACTTGAACATTTTAAAAGGATTCATTGGGCATGTCATTTATAAAATATTTTTACAAACTCACGGATATAATCATGGATAGAAGTCTGCCAAAGACAGCCTGTAGATTACTATAGGCAGAGGTTGGAAAGTGGGGGTTCAGGGAGAAGGGAAGGGAGAAAACTATGGATATTTGGTAAAATCTTGAAATGGATGCAGAAAGCTTCACATGTTCTTGCAACTTAAAATTGTACATTGCATTTACTCTGGTATTCAATGTGCATGATTTTCTTATTACATTCTGTTTAGTACCATATTAATTTTGATGATTCTGGTGAAAACTCTTTGTTTTGACATTGACTATAGAAGTATCCCTAGAATGGGGTTTGTAATTGCTCAGATGTATCAATCACATCGGCTTGGTGCATTACTATTGATTTATATATGCCAATGTTGATTTTCCTGAAATGTTGTTTGTAAGTTTTATCTGGATTGACATTTCAGGTCAGCATCAGAAATGGCAGCACAAACTTCCAGTATGATTGGTCAAGTTCAGTTAGCTCATCGTTTTGATGAAAGCTCCCTTATTCATTATGCACAGGCAAATGTTGAAAGCTTTCCCCATCCTTTGGAAAATTTCAAAGTGTTACAGGTTATTCATCTTAAAGTTTTTAGTTAATTGGTAATCTGGTTTTTAAGTTTTTCTTGTGTTTTGACCTTCAAATGGAATGGATGGAGACAAATCAGAACAGATAAATAATAATATATATGGTTTTCCATTGTTGGAGTGCTGATCTTCATTTTTTAGTGTCCAACATTAATGATTATCATCTCATGCAAAGATCTTCCAGAGATCAGATTGGCAAGTAAAACAGTTGCACCGTATTCAACTTTTATTCAACATGGTCAATATGGGCGTATGGAATATCCATTGGACAATGACCACTTGATCTCCTGATAAAAAATATGTTTGGCATCTGTTTTCTCTACACTATTGCCTTGTTTTAAATGACAAATAATTAATGGAACTGGGAAGTCAGTGGTATTCATAAATGTGTGCTGGGTGAGGAACTGTTTTCTGATCCCCAAAAAAATTGTGTATCCCTTCACAATATCCTTTTGTGGTTAATGGTTAAACACTATGAAAGAAAATTTGAGACAAAAGATCAAAGCACCAAATACCTAATTAATTGGTATTTATTCTTTCTATCTAAAGTAAGTCATATACAAGCATTTCAGTTGTTGTATATTCTTTGTTTTTACATATTTGGGGTTCATTTGAATTTTCTTTGTTACAATAAAGTTATATGGAACTGGATAAATGTTCTAAAAATGCCAAATAGTTTTTTAATCTTTGTCAGGAATAAATTCTTTTTGTAACGACCAAACTTGTACGTCAAATTTAAATCTTTCAATTTCAACCACAATAAACAAAAACAATGCCATGATGATAAATTTTTTCCTTTCAAATACATAAACATGATATATCAATTTGCAACTTCAACTATTTCATTCTTAAAAGAAACAACAAAGTATAGAAGAATGAAATACATACATAGCCCGAAGGCTTTTGGCACCAATAGCAGTAAGAAGGTCTAGGAGTCCATCCTGTCAAGTCTTGGATCATCGGCCGATTGTTGAGGAGGAGAAACATCACTTGGGCGTTTTTCTGCCAACCACGGGCTTATAGTGCAGTCCCCCGCACGATCATTTTACAATGAAAGGCCCTCCCTTCGAAGAAGAGATTGGTGGGGTATCCTTTAACAACTACCAACTAGGCATAGTGTTGTGTTCCTACATATCTAGGTTCTGTGCATATGGCAACTCTTGAACTAGTATGTATTTCGGGACCACGGTGAACTAACAGTGTAGTACCACAACTAAGCGTAAGTTGTTCCTAACACTACTTTGGCCAAAGTGTTTACATTCAATCAAGAATGTAGGTCATCTATCACGTGCACTAGCCAAGGTCAACTTGACTTGAGGCTTTCTTACTCTACGGTAGGTTGGTCTATCGGGGTAGTCCGTACCCTAGACTTCCTACAACAAACTAACTACTAGCATGGAGATCATTTTAATAAGTACCTACAACTATCTCCCTTATACTGGATTCTCTCACCCTAGGAGCTTCATTAACTTGACTAAGTTAACTTATAACTAGTTGTGATCTGTAGCTTATTAAATGCCCTCAATCCATACCTAGTATTAAATAGTTATACACAAGCATACACTCCATATATGGAGTCAATACAAATAGTGCTATTGAATCTTTAATGCATCAGTAAATCCATCTACTAATAAATGCAAAACTAATAGCACAAGCATATATTTGTATCTCTCTTTCCCAAATTATCTATTTATAATCGGAATCATTCTACAGATTTTCAATTCATAATATATTAATCAAAACAATCTTCACTCTCAACCTATTATCAACAGGGACATATAACAGACTAACTTCTGATTATCAAAGCAGCAAAACAGGGCAACATAAAAGAAATAACATGCCTGTTATTAGCTTCCCTCAGTTGCTGCTCTAGTAGAAAATTGCTACTCCTTCAACTTCCAGTCAAAGGATATCCACCTGAAGATGAACTCAACTTGCTACTCAAAGAGATGGCAAATGACAAAAACGACTTCTCTGCCAAGTAAATACTGATTTCTAGAATTGATGAAAATCCTCACAGTAGAGCAAAATATACTCACAATAAAGAAAAACTCACTCTCAGCCTAGTATTGCACACTTCACAGCAAAATAAACTTTCTTGAAGAGAACAGAAACAAACTTGCAACTTCTAATTTCGTGTTTTGAAGAATGAGCCTTGCAGGCTTTATATAGTGTTTCAAGATTTAACCAATTCCTCTTTCCAAGGCATCTAAGCTGCCAACGGGGTTTGGAATGGTTCAAATGAGAAATGTGTTGCCCTATAGAGAAGATTTCGACTTCCATTTGCTGATAGCAATGAGGTAAGTTTATTTTGCACATGATCAATTCATAAAATCGCGACACCTTCTAGTATTGGCGCGATTCAATAGGTAAGGATAAGTGACGGTTTAATGCAAGATTAAGTCCCTGGTCAGATGGTGTCCACCTTTCCCATTATTCTGGCTGCACTCGAACTTATCTCAGCCGTATTCAGTTAACTTGGCCTTGGTCGTGCGATTCAACAGTCGCCATTTCCATTTCATTCTCTATTTTCATTTTTACGGTATGAACTCATAACAACGTATTTTATTTTCCTCTTCATAATTTCGATATAGTTCCAAAAAAGAAATATTTGAATCTTGGCGAAATTGTGACAATAATATTTGATTTAATTTTGAAGTCACAATAATTTGATTTCAACTTTTAAATGAAATATTCATTTTTGAGAAAAACGCCTCATATTTCAAATTCGTGATTTCACTTCAACACTTAATGATATTAAATAAAGTGTTTATTTAAACTTCATTTGATTTTCAATTCCATTTACTAAAATATATCTATATATATTTATTTTATTATATTAATATAGTTTTAATTTACATTATATATTTATGTATAATTATTTAAATTTAATAATTTAAATAATCTCGTATACATATTTATATTTTGTAAAGACTATATTATATACATACTTAATATAATATTAAATATATAAATATATTTTACCTTTACATATATACATGTATATACATATACATTTTAAATTACATGTACGTATACTGCGAGCCAGTCAGCATACTTTCATTATACGTACTCATGTATATGTATATATATGTGTATACGTAAATTCCGATGTAATATCAACATAATATTTATTCATTTTCACATATATATAACAGGTTGGTTGTGGGTATGTATACATGTATATTTACTTGTATACTTCCTCTATGTATACGTATTCATAAATGTATTTATATCGATGCACACCTATGGCATATCCATCTGCTCTCATACGTTTGTATCGACATGAATATACTTATGGACACCTATACATACCGTATATATATATATATATATATATATATATATATATATACACATGCCCACCTCCTAATCAATAACATTATTCCACATATGGTTATACTGGCAAGCATCACTTATTCACACATTCAGAAGTAGATATGACTCCTAATGATAATAAACAAGCTTATGGACAACTTACCATTAACTCAACAAATGACTTAGCTTACTTAGTCTATAATATGTGTGTGTATGCCCAATTGGTACTCGATACTGTTTACCCGACCAAGTTCCTCCCCGAGTGATATCTCTCCTCTGCCTGGAGGTGTAAACCTGTTTCCTGCACATCATGACACGACAACGGGAGTCATATGCTCAAAACAAGGCAGTATATATAAAACATCATAAAAAGTTAGAACAACATTATTCCATAACTTATACGCTACATTCATTCAAGAATTACATCAATAGAAGTATCAGACAAATGAGACAATCATTAGGACACATTCAATTGATCACAAGAACAATCTGTTTTATTCATCTAAGAGATTCAAACATTACATTGTACTTCCTATGCAGTAGTAACTATACAATCGGGGTGTAACTCTCAAAAAACCCATAAGGAAAATGCAGACATGCAAAGAAAACCCTGACATGCAAACCCTAAAAATAGCCGCTGAAGGCTGAACTCTGAAAGTCGTTATCTCACTTTGCATGTTACATCGTTGCGTAGGTTTCTGAAAACCCAGAAGGGATCTCCAGACATGCATCGGAAAACTCTGCATATAACCCTTGAAATTTGCTATGGAAGCTGAACTGCTAAAAATAGTAAGTCGTCCGTTTCAACTCAAATTTTGCACGCGAGCAGTTTGATGTGTTCTGGATGCAGTGTGACTGTTAAAACCTATGTAGTGTTGAGGAAACGCTTTGAATTGCGCACTTACTAAAAATAGTAAGTTGCTGGAATTTGATGAAACTTAGCTGGGAGCCTGCTAGAAGCATGCTGACATCAACGTTAATCTCAAATTACAATTTATTCACTTCATTTGACTTTAGATTGACCAGAAAAGTACGAACCCTAATTCTCAAACTTGGCCAAAATTTCACGTTTAAGCTCATAGACGGGCACACCCTGAAAAAGCAGACAGTAGAAAGAGACAGAAAGAGAGAGAGAGACAACAAGAAAACTAACTAAAATCAAGCCAAAAGACGAGGAACGGAGCAAAAATTAGGGGGTCCCCATTTTGAATGGGGTGATGTGTGAAAAGGTTACAACACCACTCTCTCCCTTTGATCACCATGAGCATTTCATGCCCACTATCTTCTAGAAGATTCTCATCCAGAAACGCGTTCACATTGTTCTTCTCTTTGACTGCAAATTGGATGAATTCGGCCAACGCAACTTCTACTTCTTGAACTGACATGGCAGACACGTTCTTAATCTAAACTCCAAGACGATTAATTCTTTCTCCTGTTTGATGGTGATTTTCCTTCTTGCTGCCACTGCATCTTGGGTTGTGCGAAGTATGTTGGAGAACATTTTCTGGGTCACTGAAGGACTTCACACTTAAGAAGAATTCTTGTACTTTGTTCTTTAGTCCATCCTACTGTCATTCTTTAACTTTAAAGTGCTTGAGGATGATCTCTAACACCTGGGCCTTCATTATTTCTCCGTTTTGATCTTGAAGGATTTTCCTGTCTTGGACTCGACCATTTCTTCCTTGCCACCTACCTCCCTAAGTTGGGTGCATATTAGGTCTTTGTGGAAAAATTCCAACACTTTGCTGTTTCCTCCAACATCTCCCTTCATGGTTTGGGCGTAAATGAGACATCATGGAGGAACTTCAAACATGTAACTTTTCCTTTTTCAAGGTTGTAATATTGTTCTGGAGTACTTGCTCCATCACCTCAAGTCATCATGCTTTTGGTCCCAGTGTTCATCCTGCAAAACAAACAAAAAAAAGAGCATTAAAACACTTATATTATAAATTCACTTCACTTACCTAATTTCCAAGGTCTGATTGATCTTTGGATTTGATAGAGTTCATCATTTTTCTCTAGCAAACTTTGCTTTCTTCATAACTTTTCATCATGAGCACATTTTACATCCGTGTGCTAGGGCGCATATCATCTTGATGTTTTTGTCTTCTTGCCTTAGAAAATTTTGCCTCTTGGAGCTTGGGTGCATTTGAGGGGGTGGCTTCACATTTCATGCCTTTCATGCCTTAGAAATTCCTCATGTATTCCCCCCCCTTGGGCGCATTTAGAGGGATCCACTTTCATTTTTCTTTGCCTTAGAAATTTTTTATTTAACTTCTTCCTCTTAGGGCACATCTGGGCCCTTGTACTTTGAGTTTGCCTTGGAAACTTTCCAAGCCTCCATCTCATTCATGGTGGGTGTGAAGAGCACAAAGATATACTGAGAGTGGGGGGGTGAATTAGTATATCAACTAACTTTTTCCCTCTCAACTCTTATCAACGTCAAACTCTAATACAAATCAACTATGCAAGAATATCTCAATATGAACAAGTTGACACCAAGATTTTATGTGGAAACCCTTACGGGAGAAAACCACGGTACAAACAATGTACTTTATGAATTATATAAACTTTTACAATGAATATAGGCACCAACCTACTTGAATCACCAAATAAGTAGTTTAGTAGGCACCAACCTACAAAGAGCACCAACCCTTAATCCTGATTTAGTAGGCACCAACCTACAAGGAGCTTCAGCTCCTAAAGCTGATTTAGTAGGCACCAACCTACAAGGAGTACCAACTCCTAAAGCTGATTTAGTAGGCACCAACCTACAAGGAGTACCAACCCTTACCTGCCAAGCACCAACCTAGCAAAGATTATAATTTGAATGAATAGTGTTCCACCTTTAATGTTGCTTCTCCAACGAATGATGGACAATTCTGTTCAAGAACTTATCTTTCAAATCTGACTCAAAATCTGTACAATTTCTTTCTTCAGATGTGATCTAAACTAAGCTTCACAATGAAATCTGCAAATAATCTTCTAGATCTTCTCTTTAAACCAGCATATACTTTGCAAGAATTTGCACATATACTCCTTTCTAAATCTCTTGATCTGCTATGAAGAATTCTTTATAAATCTGCCTTCCAAGACTCCTCTTTGAAACTGCACTTATTACTTTGTAGAACTGTATAGAACTGATTTTCTCTGCCCTTATATATTCTTCAAGTCTCAAAAATTTGTTTCTCAAATCTTCTTATATTACTTATTTTACTCCCAATTGTGATTTAAGAATAAGACAATTATTCAACACAATACTTAGCTTTTTCTACTTCTGCAAGCATTAATTTTACATACAATACTCACAGTATTTATGCTTTAAGATGTATTGATTATTCCACACAGCATTTACTTCAATCTTCAAATGATTTTCATTTTATGCACACACAGTTTCAGATCATTCTCTTTCTTTATTATAAATAATAATCAATAAAATCCATGCCATCATCCACCACGTTTACTTGTTTCTTGATGATATAATCTTCACACGTACACACACATTTACACTTTCTTACAACTCAAAGATGAAGCGTTTTTATCCCATACACCACACACGATTTTTCTCTCTTTCTTTATTACGTATAATCTTCAATAAAATCCACTACACAGAACCTCTAGGCTGAGTTCCAATTTCCTTTATAGCCTTTGACGTGAGAAGGTGTGCCCTCTAATTTGTATCTCTTCTTTTTAACAAATCGCACCCCTTGTTAGTTAAATCACACCTCTCTTTTATTTGCATCTTTCTATTTAGAAAAACGTGGCCTTTCATGAAGACGTGCTTCCTTCCTTTTTGACTTACTTAACAAATCTGAAACCTTTAAAATAATCGCACCTTTTTTATTTTGTCTTTATTCAGCTATTTTGTCCTTTCTGAATTTGTCCTTATTCACCTGACATTAGATATGATTTTTTGTTTTATTCATGAATCGTTGACATTAAATAAAAACAGATCGCTGGATTTTGTCTTTTATTTATTAATCGCTGCTTTGCATATTTTTTTTTTATTGCTGACTTTACTAGTCTTCATCGCTGCTTTTTAACATTCGTCTTTTTCCATATTTTGTCCTATATGCTTTTTGTTTTTTTTGTTTTTAATGAAACTTTTGTCTTATTTACTTTCATAAATCATTCGCTACTTTTAATTAATTCAATCGTGGAAAACGGGAACTTCTTTTTCACAGGTCTGCTACAATGTCATGTATCTACTAGTCAGCCTCTAAATAATGTCATTTTGAAAACTCTTTCATATTCAACTGTATTGAATCTGTTTGGGCATTGCCTCAGATATTATTTGACTTTGTTCTTTGATCTTTAAATCCCCATTTTCTCAATCTGCTCTTTGCCTATCATCATGACATTCATTTCATCTTTACTAAACATATCTCCTTCATTTGATTTGACATTAATCACAATGTGAACCTTCTACCTTCATATCTTTGCATTGATCATACTATTACCTTCTTGGCTTGACATCAATGACAACATTTCCTACAGGGTGCATTTGATGACTCCTTGTTAGGCGCATTTCATGCCTTGGGAAATTTCATCAACCTTGTGGGCGCATTTTGCCCCTATTGCTTTCATGTTTATGCCTTAGAGAAATTTTCTCACCAACTTGCTTCATGCTCTAGGCGCATATGAGGGGTCAAGCTTCCATCTTTCTGACTTAGAAGAATTTTCATTCATCCTTGCTCATGATGGGTGCATTTTAGAGGCTCTCAAGCAACTTTTGGGTGACTTAGAAACTTTTTAGCTCTACTTCCTGCCAAAGGCGCATTTCAGAGGTGGTGCTTCCATTTTCATTGCCTTAGAAAAATCTCTATGCCACCTACTCATCTTGGGCGCATTTGAGGTCCTCTACTTCACATTTCCATGCCTTAGAACTTTTTCAAGCCACCTTGATGCTTAGGGCGCATTTAGAGGGGTTAGCTTCCACTTTCAATGCCTTAGTGAAATTTTCCAAACCTCCTGTCTACCTTGGGCGCATATGGAGGGGTCAACTGCCATTCCTCATGCCTTAGGAAATTTCTTGCATCTCTTCTCCTTCCTTGGGCGCATTTAGGGGGTGGTGCTTACATTTTGACGCCTTAGAAACTTTTTCTCCAACTTGAGGGCACATTTGGGAGGTGGTAAGGCTGGGCACATATGGAGGGGTCTCCTGCCATTGCTCAATGCCTTATGTGCTTCCCTGTCTCCCTCTTAGCATATCTGAACACTTAGCCAATTTTTTAACCTGCTCGCCCTCACTTTCTATTCTTAGTAATTCCTTGATTCTCAGACTTTTGCAACTCCTCTTGACTTGAAATTCGTTCCACGTGATCCTCGTGACCTAATTGACCTGTTCACACTTGCCTTTCATGCCCACTTGCTATTTTAGCCCTGTTCTGGATGTGACTATAAATAGTAAGTATGCAGATTGCGTTCAAAGAAGAAAATTCATCACCTTGAGTTCTAGGCGTATTTTCTAAGGAAGAAAATACTTGCCTTAGAAAATATTTTAAATCATCTTGCACTTTGAGAATTTGCCTTAGAAAATTTTTATTCGTTTGCCAGTGAGAAAAACATCAACTTCACTCAGAAAAATTTCCATGAGGGCGCTTAGCATATTTTATTTCTCACACTCCACTTTGTATTTTACTTCACACTTGAAAAATATTCATTTGAAGTTCCAACGCCTTAGGAAAACATCTTTTATTCCACTTCACATTCTAGGCGCATAGCATACTTGGGAAAATCACGCCTAACATTTATCTTTACCACCTCACACGCCTTGGAAAAATTCTCTAACACTTACCACCTTGGGCGCATATGGCACTTGAAGAGGGATAACGCCTAGCATTCACCCTTCCTTCACCACGCCTTAGAGCATTTTCAACACTTTTTACCCCATTTACCACCTTATCTTTACTTTTATAACCTTAACTTGGGCGCATTTAGGCATGTAAGGAGGATGAAACTTATAACCACGCCTTGGAGTGACCTTTCACCTTCCTCATTCTCGTCTTGACATGCATGCTTTGGGCGCATTTGGCCTATGGAGAAGGATAAGTTTGTTTGACCACTTTGACTCTCTTGCAATTTGGGTGTATTTTACCCCTTGAGGAGGATGGGCGCATTTTGAGGGGTGAAGAGGACGAGTTCAATACTTAGAAAAATTTTCAACTTCCATGAGTTTCCCTTGGGCGCATTTTGACATGCCTTCAGGATGAAAGGTGTTGACTTTCATTGACCACTTGCACTTTGGGCGCATTTTCATGTAGGTGAAGGATGAAACCTCACACTTAGAATTTTTCTAGCTCTCATGCTTCAAGGTGGGCACATTTTGGCCTGGCAGTAGGATGAAAAGCATTGACTTTCTTTGACTTTCTCTAGCTTGTCCATGCCCTGCTATTTATAGTAAGCCCTCTGATTTTGCATCTCTGAAGCTCAGAACGACTTGAAATTTTGCACACTGCATTCTCATGACCTTGTTACCCTATCGACACTGCCACTTTTAGTCACCCTGCTATTTTTAGCTTATTTCTGAAGGTGGTTTACTATAAATAGCAAACGCTTGCTTCTGATAGCTCCCCTGCTCCGATTGACCTGAAATTTGAATGAGGTGCTCCTCACCACGTGACCTGACTACTGACATCAGCGCATGCACTTGACTTGCTATTTTTAGCCTGTTTCCAAAATGACTTACTATAAATAGTAAGTGCTCCGTTTGACTTGAAATTTTACCAGCAGATAGCCTGAAGGATGCTGATCGCGGTGGTTTACACTGGTTTTCGAAAATTCTGACTTTTAACCCCTCTTTTCAGGCTCCGAAGTTGGAAACCCTAATCTGCTCTGCATGCGTATCAAATGATCTCTGTTTGTCTTCGTTTCTGTTGCATTGCGATCAGCTTGTGATTCTGAACTGCTGGGAAGCGGCTGCTGGGACACACCTGCTAAAAATAGTAAGTTCCTCACTGAGTGATTAGCTTCATTTGCATGTCACACCATCGCGAAGCTCTCAAAAAACCCACCAGGAATCATTCGACATGCAAAAGGAACCCTGACATGCAAGCCCTAAAAATAGCCTCGGAAGACCGAATTCTGAAAGTTGTCATCTCGTTTTGCATGTTACACCGTTGCGAAGGTCTCGAAAAACCCAGAAGGAATATCCAGACATGCGTTGAAAAACTCTACATCTGAGCCCTAGAATTTGTCCCGAAAGCTGGACTGCTAAAAATAGTAAGTTTTTTGTTTTTGCTCAAATTTTGCACATGAACAGCCTGATGTACTTTGAATGCCGTGTGACTATCGGAATTTCGAAAATGCTGACGAATTGCCTGTAATTTCACACTTACTAAAAATAGTAAGTACCTTAGAATCTGATGAAAACTTGCTGAGAGCCTGCTGGAAGCATGTTGACAACAACGTTGAGCTCTGTTTTCAATTTATTCACTTCGTTCGACCTTGGGCTGACCAGAAAAGATGAAACCCTAATTTTCGAACTTGGTCAATCTTACACTTAAGCTCAGAGACGGGCACAATTCTCGAAAGGCAGACATCAGAAAAGAGACAGAGAAGGAGAGAGAGAGGAAAACCGAAGCCAAAAGACCAGAATGAAGCAAAAATTAGGGGGTCCCCATTTTGAATGGGGCGATGTGTGAAAAGGTCACAACAGGTGGGTGAAGGCAAAAAGGGGATTTGCACATGGGGTGCAAATTCACCCTTATACACATGGGAAGCAGGACTTAACCCATCATCATCTGACAAACCTTCCACATCCTCTGATAGAATATCATCCATCTGTTGATGGGTAAATTTGCTGTAATTGCACTTGTGTACTTCAAACTCATCCACACAATTAGCCCAAAAATCTTCAATTGTAGGTACATGTGCATGATTCTAACCAACACGTGATGCAAAGACACCATGAGGATCATACAAATGCCTCTCATTGAAAAACTTGAGCCCAAACTTCGACATTTCATCACTCATCAATTTGGCATCTGCTGATGATCTACATCTATAAATGCCCATTCTAGCCGGGAAACTGAATGCAGTCTTGTGCCTGTTACGCAAAAATGTGTGAACTTCGTATACTTGTCTTAAGAATTCCATGAACAGTACCTCATCCATTGGATATCTTGGTAGCATGACTGGATCACCTGAAAAGCCATATACTGATCCTGAGAAGCCATATACCCTGATATAGGAGAACGTGGGATATTGGATAAACCAATCAGCCGACTCGGCCATTGCCAATCTAGCATCTATTGAAATTCGTACATGCAACTCATTATCTAAATCTCGCACCATATGCATCAAGAATAAATCATTCATCCGCCTGTAATGTCACGCAGACTTTGAAAATTCCAATCGCGGGTAATGATCATACACATGTTGAATGCCCAAAGTTCCACTGACATTCAAACCTCTAAACTTGCCTTGAAAAACCATTAGATATACGAGGTAAGATATCGTGTGAAACTCATGGACCTAGTAGAACTCTGTCATCTGACAGTGGAGACTGTCACTGATCAAAGCTGGCCAGTCATAGTGTTCTGTTTTGTTAATAATTTGGGAAATGTTGTAAAACATCCAATGCTGAAATTTATTTGCCTTTGCTTGACCTGTGACTCAGTTGAGCAAAGTGATCATGGCTGCATTTTCTTCCTTGAACTCACCACACCCAACATTCCTTGGCAAAGTATTCTGCTTCTCTTTTAGCCACTTTTGTGCAACTCTTTTCCGGTATTTACTGTAATGTCCCCAATTTAGCTCTACGCTCTTCAATTGGATTTAGCCTATTTCTAGAAACTCGTAGGCTAAGCATAAATGGAAATTACGGTTTCCACTTTTATAGGAGGTTTTGAAGGTTTGCATGTGAGAGTTTTTGATGCATGTCTACTGGAGCTTTTTGGGTTTTTGGAGAGCTTTAGGATGAGGTAACATGCATGACAAGATAATGACATGCATTTTTGGCAGATTCTTTGGCAGTTTTGGAGGCTTGCATGTTGGTGTTTTGTAGTTTGGATTCCTTCTGGGTTTTCAGCGAGCTTCGTAGTGGTGTGACATGCAACTAGATCAGGTAATTTTTCCGAACTTACTATTTTTAGTAAGTCATGACAGCTGCCCGGTTTGTGCTCAAAATGAGTTTGGAACAACTTACTATTTTTAGCAATATGCTATTTTTAGTAAGTGCCATTTTTTGACAGTGCTATTTTTAACAGCAATTTAGCAGTTCAGTGCAGTGGCTATTTCTGGCAGGGCAGTTTTGGCAATTTGGTCTCCAACAATCTTGGAGCTTGATTTGGCAGGTTTTGTGGCTTAAGTGATTTTCAAATATAGACACCTTAGTTGGAAATTATAAAGTTAAATATTTACTAAGGTTAATTGGGATGCCACTTTTGGAGAGATAAATGATTTTTATTAAGTTTATTAATTAAGTCATTTTGGAGGCCTTATTTGGTGAATTATAATGTTTTAAGTGAAATATAAATTAAGGCAAAATGGACACCTAGTTGGAGGAATATTTGATTAGTTATCAAGTATTTCACTTAAGTAATTTTGGGACGCCAATGTTGAGATAATTTGCATTTTATAAAATATTCTTCCTTATGAGCTTTGGATGCCTAAGTGAGGGAGGCTAATGAAGTTTGAATGAAAATGCAAATGCAGTTTGATGAAGGTGAATGTGAATTTCATGTTGGGCGCCCAAATGAGAGGGAAATGAAATTGAAATTGAGGAGAAAGGGTTATAAATAAGACTTGGCCTTCATTTGCAGTGTTCCATTGTTGCTTATTGTACTGTTATGTTGTTGAAATACTTTCAAAGCTTGCTTCGAGGGATGTATACCTCCTAGTTCCTTCAACCTTTGTTTCGTGCTTTAAAGATAGCACCTAGCTAAGTTTCAGAGACTGCTTCTCTTCCAGGGAATGCAGATAGAGCATCATAGATAGAGTTTAGATGTTTATTTTCAGTTTTGTAGGTTGCTGGTTTAGTAGTGCTGAAAGTGATTTTTTGCTCATAAGTGATTATACGATTTTAATTAGCTTCTGGGTATTTTCTCATTCCTTTTCTATGCTCAAGGCGTCCCTTATTGCAGATTTTCAGATTTTATTTTGGAGTATTTAATTTTCTAGAGAGGTCGCTCTTTCTTGATGGCCAAATCTTGCCTGCCAATACCTTGGAATGCGTGCATAAAATAATGGTGGGTGTTTAATACTGTTTCATTGGCTAGGCTTTGGTGCCTACCCCCTAGGCTTCCTTTGCATTCAGTTTCATGTCATTCAGAGTTGTATTGATGGAGTTATGAGGATTTTGGTGTGTTCTAGGCTTGCTGGTTTGCATTTTTAGTTTGTTGGTTTAGAATATCAGATTGTAGTAGTTGGAATTTTTGGGCTTGTTTTTCATGGTTGGGAGTCTTTTGGAGTTGGAGAGACATTCTATAACATTTGCAACTGAAATATACCCCTTAATTTTTTCCTTTGAATTCTCAATGTTTCCACAACACAAACTAGCACTACGCCAAATGTTAGCTTTAGATCCCAAAAGATATCCAACTTGAAAGTAACCTTCACCAAGAAAGTTCACCAAGATCCTATTGAAGGCGAGGTGATAGCTTATGGTGATGAGATCATTAGCAATAATCTGAACTTGAAATACAAAGCTGGAAGTAAATGATAAAACTCAACGCCAAGAATGTGCACACAAGATCTTTTTGAAGGCGAGGTGCTAACATATGGCAGAGTACTTATTACAAAATTGAAAGAACTTATGCGGTGAACCAACCATGAAGATTTCCGCTCAATCACTTAAACAGTGGGGGGAATACTACAAATAATTCAACTAATTCATCCGCTGCGGCGGGCATCCACATAGCAGTGAGAATTCTCCACTTGACAGTGGGTATAAGGAAAGCTTAAACATTCATTCTCCACACTGGCGGTAAACCATCCAGGGTTTACAAATATGAGATTAATTTATAAAATTTGCCGCAAACTAAAGGACTGGAACAGTACTACTGTTTATAGTCGTACCTGCAAGTAATGAGTGCACAAATACAATGATTTTACAATGAAATCTGCTCCAAACTTCTGCGATGTTTTTCCACTATATCTCCGATTACAAACATGAGAAAGAACTTGAATGAAATATTGCAAAAAGCTGGAATAACCAGGTTTGTTATAGATAACCAGCAAAATAAATGTTCAAACCAGCAAGTAACTTCACAAGTTGTTCAAATCTTCAACCCAAACAAACTCCTAATTCCTCCAAAATGAATGTACATATGACTAGGAGCCAAGACACCCAAGAATTAGTGCAAAATTGAGGCAGAGCTAAGTCTGATATGAAACAACAATTCTAATTGCAGACCAGCAAACTGTAATCTCAGAAACAACAATAAAACTCACTTCAAAATGCATCTATCTCTTTCAAAAATTCAAAAACACACTCCAAACTGTACTTACAGCACTCCCTAGTCAAGGCAACCAGCTACAAGCCTGATTTTAATCAAAACACAGCCACTATTGGAGAGCACGAATCCCAAAGCAAGTTGCTGGAGGAAGTACGGCCCTAGATGAAGTACGGCCTCTCTAGAAAATCAAACACTTCACAATAAAATCTGATATTTTGTAGAAAGGGTCGCCCTTGGCATAGAATTGATAAGCGTCAATACCCACAATGAGATTTAAATCACACAAAGACTTGCAAGTGAAAATCTACTTCAGCCATTTAATAACCAGCAAGTGCAAAACTGAAAACTATCACCAATTTCACCACGATGAAGCTCTGTATGTACTTCTAAATGAAGCACACTCCCAATTGACCATCTAGGGCGCCATAGTTTCAGGCCCGAAGAATGGTGCGAATACTAAGCTCCCCCTTAGCCAGGTTCTGAAATTAATTTAGGAGCATAACTTTACAATATTTTCCAAAGATAAGAAATGAATGAGCAATGGCCTGCTTTTATAGAATTGAAGGTGACTGTTGGCTCTTAAGCTTCCATCTTTTTTTCCCTCCAAAAGAGACACCCATTTCACTTTTGAAATATTTTAACTTTTTAAAACATTAAATTCACCTTTCTAGGCGTCCAAGACTTGAGGAGAAATATTTACTTTAGAAGTATTTAAATAATCTCTCAATGAGGCATCCACCGTCAAAGGCCACCTTTTAAAACAACTTTAAGTCATTAATACTAGGCCAAGGGGCCAATAAGAAATTAGAACATTAATGACTTAGAATAAATCATTTTGCCCAAAATGAGCCTCAAAATGCTGAAAGCCAAATATGCTCCAAACTGCACTGCTTGAAATGGAAATTGAGCTAACTGCTGATGCTACTGCCCAAGATGGCATTGCCAAAAATAGAACTTACTAAAAATAGTAAATTCTAAAAAGTTGCCTAATGCCTTTGCAAAACATACCACTGCGAAGCTCTCTGAAAACCCAAAAAACTCCACCAGACATGCATCCGAAACTCTAACATACAAGCCATCAGAAATGCATTAGAACCCCTATAAAATAGAAAACCCTAATTTTACCTCTGACGAGCCTACGGGCTTCTGGAAATAGGCTATCAGTCACTGAAGGGCATTTAGCTAAAATGGGGACATTACAACAACACTTTGGACATCTCTAATACTTGGCGCCATATGATATCACCTCACCCATCTTGGGTCTTGAGTGAACATTCTTGGCATAGGGTTACTCTCATTAGCTGATTTGATTATGCTAATGCTAACAGATGAAAATTGATGTGTTAAAATTTGAAAAAATATAAGGGGGTCATTTTAGTGGTATTAGATCCAAGATCTTGCCATCTTGTGAAAAAAGACAGTTCAGTTGACAGATGAGTGACAGAGAAGTCAAATTCTACACCAGAGGTCAGAACTGAGTTCAGTATCAGCTTTCAGAAGTTCCGAAGATGTTGCATTTTTTGTTCAAAAATCATGAGAAGTCAGATTTGATTATGGCTTCTAAGTTGATAGATGAGTGACAGAGAAATCAAATTCTACACCAGAGGTCAGAACCGAGTTCAGTATCAACTTTCAGAAGTTCCGAAGATGTTACATTTTTTGTTTAGAAATCATGAGAAGTCAGATTTGATTATGGCTTCTAAAGAAGAGAGAAGTTTGGCAAGGTCACTTTCCATTGTCGGTACAAGGCTCAATGAAGAATGTCAGACAAGAGGTGAAGAAGTGAGTATATTATCAGAGTTGGAACATTGTTTGAGCCAAGTCCAACAATCATGTACTGACTTGTTGAATAAGGCAATATCTCCTATAGTAACCTATTTGATTCATCCTTATTGGATAGGGCATCTAGATGAAGAAATCAGTTTGTTGGTTACTTCATGCTTTAGTGAAGTTATGAGGATTGTAGCACCTTTGATGCCTTATGATGATGAAATTATGAAGATTCTTCATAGGATTGTAGAAAGTTTCTAAGATCTTGATGAAACTGGTAGCAGTCAATTTCCCAGAAAAATTGCTATCTTAAAGACATTTTCCGATTTCAGGGCAAGTAACTTGCTAATAGACTTGGAAATGCATGATCAAATTTATCACTTGTTCCACTACCTCTTTATGTCCGCTTGGAGCAAACAAGAAGAGAATGTTGTTGCAGCTGTGAAAAAAATTCTTGTTCTCACTATTAAAGAGGCTGATGAAGTTCCACCAAATGTCCAATCTCTCCTCTTGGATGCATATGAACGTGAAGAAAAGGATTCTACTATTGCTGTTATGCTGATCAAGGATTTGTTTAATCAATGTGAGGAGAAATTGAAGCCACTTCTGAAGAAAATTGAGCAAGATAAAGAAAATATTAGTGGTCATGATGCTAGTGATGATTCCAATGAGTTCATGCAAGATCATGTTGAAGATTTGGTGATGAAGGGTTTGTCTCTTGTTGCTGTCCCAACTTCCCAAGAAGTTCCACATGAAGAAATCAGCGCCATATTTACTCAAGATGGTTACATAGAAGATAATGATGATGAAGTTTTCAAAACAGCTAGCATTGAAGATTCTTCACTTCATCATGGTGGTGACACAGGCGGTCTTGGGTTTGATCAGCAAACCCAACCATTGGAAATAATTGTTTTTGAAGATATTAGCTTAAGTGATTTGGGAGCTGACTTATTCAAAGAGTCAACACTTCAAGAGGAGCACAATAAGCATTTTCCTGTTGACCATCTCAATCGACCCATTAGCATTTGGGATTCGGGTGTGATGGCACCAAGGTATGATAAAGAACTTGTGTGGGATGAATCTCCCTTTGATCTTGATGAAGATCAAAAACCAGATTGCATTGCAATTTTTGAGGTGGCCTTTGGAGGCGAAGGTGTCATTGATGAAGGAGTTGCTTGGTTAAGCTCCATGATGGTCCCTTTAAGTTGGTTGCAACCACTAAGGAAAAGTTCGTTGCTACCAAAACTTTTAGAACAATGTTCAATGATTCTTCATATGGGTTGGGGGCTGCCATAAGTTTTGATCAAGGAGACAGTGAGGGGGAAAAAGAGCTAGAAGACCCTATGGCTTTGGAGAATGAAAGATTTGTAGACGTTCTCAAACACAAATCTAATTTACCCATTCAAGAAGTTGATTGCAAACATAGGGTCAAAGAAATTGTGGAGTACGATCCTCTTCATAACATTGAGCATTCTCCGCTAGTTGGTGGCGAAAGACAAGATTGTTGGAGGAGCAATGAGGGCAGCAAAGGCAAGAAACAAAGTTCTGATTTTTTCTTGCAGCCTATCAGTAGTTCACCATCTTCGCATTCTTATGAGTGGGAAGGCCAATTCAAGCTGTCCATTGAAGATGAGGTGCTAGCTCTATCTAGATTTGATCGCACACATAGCTTAGTTGAAGAGCTCTACTGGAAGGCTCAACTTGAAGAGAGACGAAGAGGAGTTAAAGATGAAGTTGCTCTTCCCAATTTGCAACTCATCAGAGATTCCATGGAGACCTTGAAGTTCAAGTACATGCACTTGGTTGAAGATCGAGATCATGCCATTAAATTCGCAAAGAACTTCAGTGCTTTCCAAGGGAATGAGAGAAAGGTTGATGAACTCACTTTGGAGCTTGAATCAACAAAGGACATGTTACGAGATACTCAATCGACTCTAATGGAGGTAGAGACCCAGTTTGTTGACTTCAAACTTTTCAAGGAGCAAGAGAGTGCACAAAGAGCTGAAGAAATCAAGCAAGTGATTGGAAAGCTTGATAGTCTCCAAGTGGAGTTTGATCTAGGAAGCGTCACAAGAAAATCGGAAGTTGCATGTGCAAATTTGGATCAGCAAGATGAAAGCAATGACTTCCAAGTTTTTGACAATCCACTCTTTGAAGTGGGTGTTGATGAAAGTTATGATAATCCTCTCTTTGTGATAGAGGATAAAACTGTACATGAGACTCAGTTTTGTTTCTAGTGTATGGATGATGTGGTATCAAACCATGAGGATGTGCCACATTCTGTGATTGGAAATCTTCTGAGGCTGCTTGTTAATAAATGCATAGGTGGGGTAGAGGATGAAGATTCCACTTGGGAAGATGGACCAGAACATGGTGTTTGCACTCTTGTCAATCCATTCCTTGGGTTGAGTGATGCTAGTCAATTTTGGGATTTGTATTTGAAGTCATCTTATGTTTCATGCTCCAATATTGCTGACGCTTTCATGGATTGGTTTCAGAGGTTCACTAGTGGGGATGCCAATTTCACAAGTACGCACTTGGTTTTGACCGACACTTAGAGATGTGTTATGTTTTCTTTCCAGTGTGTTGGAGATTATTTTCAGTTGGGTATCCATGCTTTGGATCCTCAACTTGGGTTGATGGAGCTAAGTACTTGTGGAAGGATGAATTCTTGGAGGGATAAGGATTCAATTTTCAGATTCTTTGATGTTGTCCCTAGCCTTATCAACCATTCGTTGGTTCCTTTCGCTCATCAACTGGTGGATTGGAGAGATATTTTGAGCAAAGGGTGGTTTTGTGTGGGGTTGGAGTCTCTTGAGAGGATGTTTCCAGCCTTGGATATGAGCAGATGTGATATTTTGGATGCTGGTTTTCAGTTTTGCAGCAGCTATTTATCTCCTTGGATGCTGATTTTCCTTAAATCAGATCTCAAGTTGGCCACTTCAGTCTTGTTTGGCAGCTGGTGCATTCATTTTTAGACTTTCCAATCTCATCAACGAGATTTGTGGCACATGCAGAATTTGCATATAATAACTCAGTCAATAGAAGTGTTGGGAATAATCCATTCCACATTGTCTGTGGTTTTAGCACAAGAGGAGTAGATGAATCGAGGGATACTTTTGATTTGGGAAGAAGTGCTATAGCATAGTGTTTTGTTGATTACCTACAGGGGTTACATAAGGAGGTGAAGAAAAATCTAGAGAAAATTGCCATGAAGTATAAAGAGTATGCTGATATTAATAGGAGAGAACAAGAATATCAGGTGGGAGATCTAGTTATGGCACATTTGAGGAAGGAAAGGTTCCTTTAGGGAACATACAATAAATTGAAATGGAAGAAGATAGAACCATGCAAGGTGTTGAGGAAATTTTCATCCAATGCATATGAGATTGAGCTTCTAGAAAGAATAAATATTTCCCCAATTTTCAATGTAGCTAACTTGTACATGCATTATGCAAGAGAAACGAGTGCACAATGGAATATACATTTATGTTTATAGGACGAACTAGAATGGGTACAACAGTTGCTTGAAAAGAAGTTAGAAGAAATGGACAGAGTGGTAGATTCCCAAGTGTTTAAAAGAACAAGGGGAAAAGAGTACAAGGAATATTTGGTCTAGTGGAAGACCAAAGCAATTGATGAAGCTACTTGGGTGAATGCTTCAAAACTTGGGAAGTATAGAATTTCTATTCCAAACTCGCTAAAATGTTCATGAGTTCTTCACTCATTGAACATTTCACTTACCTGACGTGTCTAATGTAGGAGCATTCGAGTTCACGAGCAATCCTGCAACAACCAAAAATATTTCAGGTTTAGTTTGAGTTCAATTCAGTTTTGTTGGTTTTCTGTAGCTGCTTGGGAGAATTTCAAACTCAAATTGGTTAAATTCATCTATGTGTAAAAGCATTGGAAAAATCGGGGAGGTTTCATAACTTGTGTTTTCTTCTGAAGATGTTTTCATAGCCTCGTTAGTTTCCAACAAAGTTTTCACAACACCATCTACATTTGAAGAGGTTTTCATAATCTTGTCGGCTTCCATTAAGGTTTTCACAACCTCGTTGGCTCTTGATAGTTCATTCACAACCCCTTTTATTTTTGAAAGAAATGTTTACTCAGTTTCTTTTGGGTTCTAAAACCTTTATCAATTGTCAATAAAATTATCTAACCCTTTTGTTTTGAAAGAAAGCTTCTTAGAAGCTAGTGCCAACATTCTATTGTGGTTTCAAAACCTTCGTCAGCCTCTGGCATGGTTGTCACAACCTTGTTGGCACCCAAAGCATCATTTAGAACCACTTATTGTAAATCTTCTTGGAAGGTGGTGTTAGAGCTCTACCAAGGTTTCAAAACCATTGTTGGCCTACTCAAAACACCATTTAGAGCCTCTTGTTGAAAATACCTCCTACTTATCGATTGATGAGCTAAAGGGGCTCTATAATGGATGGTTCATAAGGCACAACACTTGCTGAAGGTTTTGAAAATGGGGTTGCAAGCTAAGTGGGCTTAACCTTGGGGAAAGCTCCGTGGTTAAGTGCGCTTGAGCTGGAGCAGTACTGGGATGGGTGACCTCCCCGGATGACCTAGTGCTTCAGCTTTGTGAGCATCACCTAGATGCAATGAGTGCTAAGTGGACCATTCATTATTATGAGAGATGGGTTCTTGTGAACCACTACTCATGAAACATGGGTCAATAAATTTGACTCGAAAACTACATGGTTGAATCTTGATAGCAATATCATAATTTGACATGCTGTGGAAAATACCTCCTACTTATCGATTGATGAGCTAAAAGGGCTCTATAATGGATGGTTCATAAGGCACAACACTTGCTGAAGGTTTTGCAAATGGGGTTGCAAGCTAAGTGGGCTTAACCTTGGGGAAAACTCCGTGGTTAAGTGCACTTGAGCTGGAGCAGTACTGGGATGGGTGACCTCCCGGGATGACCCAGTGTTTCACCTTGGTAAGCATCACCTAGATGCAATGAGTGCTAAGTGGACCATTCATTATCATGAGAGATGGGTTCTTGTGAACCACTACTCATGAAATATGGGTCAATGAGTTTGACTCGAAAACTACACGGTTGAATCCTGATAGCAATATCATAATTTGACATGCTGTGGAAAATACCTCCTACTTATTAGGTTTTAAGTCGAAACAAAACAGAAAAAGTGAATTTTAACCTTCATACGCGACGCAACGAGCGCTGAAAGAACTACGACGAGGGCAAAAAAGCTCCATATGCAATGCGACAGTTTATAGGTTTTTTCGCCATTTTTTTATAATGCGAATTTTATTGTCCATTTGAATATTGTTCCTTTGTCCCAAACTTTGTATAAACCTATCCTTGATTTGCATCCACGATTCCATTGTATCCACTATCCAAGGTGTTGTTAGTCTAACTGTCTACACATCACAATGGCATTTGTCAAAGGACAAATCTTCTTAGATTTAATATATACATTTTAATTTTTTAATGATAAGAGTTTATAAATATTATTTTATTTACATTAAATTTTATTAAAAAAATTAACATTTAGTATTAATTTATTTTCTTTTATAATTTTTATAATATTAACATTTAATATTTTAAAATATTAATTTAGCTTCTAAATTAGTAATATATAAAATTTAACAAATTCAAATATTTAAATTAAGTTTAACTTGTTTTATTTTAAAATAAACAAATTTAATTATTTAAATACAAAATTCAAACATAGTAATATTTTAATTTTATTATAATTTATTAAATTTAATAATATTATTATTTTTTAAATAATCTTAATTAAATATATATAAATTAACAAATTTTAAATTTAAACGTATTGGTATTACCTATATTTTTAAAAAATTGAATTTATATAAGATATATTATTATATTTTAAAAAATTATGTATTTTCTAATGTTCGATAAATTTGCCGAGTTTTTGCTAAGTGTTTCCCCGAGTTTTTGCCAAGTCCCGGAAAATATTTTTGGGGAAGGAGATTAAGGACGAAGACTAAAAGAAGAAAGGGGGAAAATTTTGTGTTGGTGGATATTTTTCTGTAATGCACATCTGATTGTACTCCTCAAAGTGACTGTAAATTCATTTCCAGATTTGAATAAATTGGCAATAAATTGTGTTGTATAATTTTGGTGTTTTTAGTTGCTAGATTTGGCTGTTTGATAAGACCCCCATATGTAGACTGCATCATGTTCCATGTCAAAGAAAGGCCCTAGTGGCGAGCACTCTCCTGCTCTTTCCTCTTCCTTGGGATGGATCAAGCTAAATTTCGATGGAGCTATCAAAGACAATCCCAACAATGCAGGAATTGTCAGATTCGTTTGATATATTACCATTTAAGTTACTTTTTAAATGTAACTAATGTGGTTATATTGCAATAAACACAAGCAATAATGCTTGTGTAAGAGTGTAGACTAACATTTTTTCAACATATTAGAGCTAATATTTTCATTATTATATAATTCAAATGAAAATTCTTGTATGTGATCTAGAGTGATTAATGGATCAGTTTTAGGTTCCTTTTCTTGTTAGAAAGGTCTTGTCAAGAATGAAGGACATCGAGTTTTAATATCTCCTTGATTGAGATGTAATAGTTTGGATCCTAACTAGGTAATTTTGTTTGATTTTTCTTTAGCAAAGGATTTCTTCATAATCACATTACTTTTTTGGAAAAATCACAATACATCACGAATAATTGCGATGTGCGGGCTTTGTAGTGCCATTTCTCAAGTTTTTGAACAAGTGATTTGAAGAATTTTTATACACACTTTACCATATCTTTTGACTCATTTTTACACTTGAAAGTAGGAAAATGCATATCAGAGGTAGACTAAAAATTTGTAGCTGAGGCTTAAGGCATTTTTAATTTTTGAAGTTTTTCTTTAAATGGTTTATTTTAGAATTTAAATTTAATCCTACGAGGGTTTTTATTTTAATTTATCCCTTAACAAGGATTTAGGTAAAAGTAAATAGTGTTTCCCCTAAAGTAGTAGGCTTTGCTTCACTATGGTATTGTCTACTTCAGCCCTTTGTTTTTACATAAACAGTCCTTGGTAAAAGTAAAATAATTTTGTAAAATCCTACATATTTATTTTTGTGATTGCCATTTATATTTATTATATTTATTTTGAAATCCATGCACTATATTCAATATGAAATAACAAAATCACTTTTTTTTTCATTTTACATTATTTTTTAGTTTGCCCAGTTTTTTCTGAGCATTTTTACACTTTTGCTGTGTAAATGGAATGCTACTAGAGTTTTCTCACCTTAATTTGTTTTTTCATTGTCACATGGATTTTTTTTACATATTTTCTATACCAAATACAAAATAAATTGAGGACCAATTTCTATGTTTCATGAACAATTTATTTGGTAAAGGGCCTTTAATTATTGGGAAGCATATCTCACTGCCTCAATACTATATTCCTTGTTGAGAAGCTAACCAACTCTTTCCACCTCTATTGGATCATTGAATGCTTAAAATCCAATTACTCCACCAATCTATATAAGTTTTGTTTAGCATGGGGTCCATGCTCACCTGGGCTTTGACCCTTGTTGTCATGGAGAGGGTTGCCTTACTTTACTGCCAGGTCACATCAGAGGGATAGATTCCATGCACATATTGATTTTCTTGGGAATTGATATAATATTCTGGAACACTAATTATAATTACAATTATATTAATAGTTTATAACTAATCGTTTCCAGTCTCATGAAATTCAATCTTTGCTCATGACATTGAAGTTAGTAACTATCAATTCCATTTTTCCCCATAGAACGTAACTAATCATTTTACATTTAGATTTAAACTTATTTTAATATTGTTATATATCTCTTATACTTCGAGTTCTTTTTAATGCAAACAATTCATGATTTTGATATAGTTTGGCCATGGACAATCGAATCCAACCTTTTTCCTGGAAGCTAAGTCATATACATCGGTTAAACGGTATGTTTTGCGGAAAAAGCCTCCTGGAAGGCTGCTTGAATCTGCTCATGCAGTTGAAAGAGAATTTCAGGTATCTAGTGAGCTCTATCTATCTTTTATACTGTTGAGAAAAATAGAACTCTAGATAATGCATTATTATAATGAATTTGATCTTGTTGAAATAAGTGCCTACTTTTGCAATAAAATTTCATAAAATTTGTGCATTCCTTAAGATATTCAGGGAAGTGTTTAATGGTACAATTTCATTGCCTTTTGCCAATTTAATATATGATTGAAGATTCCCGCCAACATTCTTATTTTTATTGTTATCAGGACCAAAATTTAATTTGTCTTATGGTTTATCATCTATTTACTAGAACGAATTACGATTAACTGTTCTTAGATACAGCATTTGCTTTGTAAGTATTTTATGTAACACTTAGCTTTGTCAGTGGTAACTAATTGCATTAGTTAGCATGCTATGCTATTTGCTATGCGTGATTATGGTTTCAATGCATGTATAGGCAATTATGTAAAAATTTAAATAATAAACTTTTATAATGTTGAAGAGATCAAGAAAAAATTCAATTATAAGTAATGGTCCCATTTCTTGTTTGGCCATTTTTGTGTCTCCTTTTGCAAGTAGAACCACAACTTGATGCCAACATGATACAGCTGTTTTACCCAGTGTTAGTCATGATGGTGCTTGTATGTGGCACCTGTTCAAGTTAAAACTGCAATATCTGTTAGGCAGTACAGATTCAGTGGCTTCCTCTCAGTTAGGAGTTCAAATTTCATAACTTAGTGGTCTTGGATGCTAGGAGAGATACCATGGTGCAGCATGCAAAAGCTTCAGCTTACGTATTGAAGCTTCCTAGCTCGGTCCCTATTCTTTTGGTTTGGACTTTGCTGCTTCGTCATTTCTTATCCTGTTCCTCTCTCTTTTGTGTCTTTCAGCATTCTGATGTACTCTAGGGTTTCTTCTTTCTAGGAGCTGCATCTGCATTTCCTATGCTTAATTTCTTGGGTAAATTTTCCACAGTCCCACTGCCCATTTTTGGCCACTAGTGAACATAAATACTTAAAGTAAATTAAGGTAAAGAAACTTTTATGACTAGGTTTAGGATCCTAGTATAAGAAAACGAAATCCAAGATCTTGGCAACTATGCAGACATTAACATTGTCTTTCAGCTTGGGGTTAAAATCCCCATGAACTGTTGATTGCACTTTCTATTATGTTACTTTCATTGCTACTCGTGTATGTTCAAATCAACTTCCAACATGTAAAAGAGAATCTTAAATTTAGATTAAGGGAACCTAACTGATTTCATTGAGTGATTGATTAAATCCTTTTTTTCAATTTTGCAGTTAAAATAATAGTACACAATATGATTTTCTCACTTCATTGCCATCTTTAATATGAAATCTTCAAATTTGGTTTTTAAATAAGGCATTCATGTAGTAGGCTTCGAGAATGAAATTTAACTTTCTGATAAGAAAAACCGACGACTTTAGAAAGGGATTTATAATGATGTATGAGGTTCATTAGAAGAAAGAAATGAAGAAAGGAAAGAACAAAGGGAGAGATGAATTATACAATGTCCTTAGATAACTGAAAGTAGGTTGTATGGGACCCAAAAAATACATTTAGTTACAATAGAGTAGAGCCAGGGTAAAAAGATAAGAAGACTCTAGTTTATGAAAGGTAATTAAACACTAACCCTCAAGAAATGTAAATATAAGAAGAGGAGTTAGCGTAAAGCAGTTAATCAAAGTTTAAGTACAAATAGCTTTGTGAGGGATGACCAGTCAATGAAGCATGGAGCTGAATGTGGAGGGAGATTAGGAGAGGATACCGGTTGTGTCACATGTCTGTAGCAAGGCTTGAAACTGAAGAACCAATGACACCAGCAGTGGATAAC
This sequence comes from Sequoia sempervirens, assembly GCA_007258455.2. Taxonomy (NCBI): domain Eukaryota; kingdom Viridiplantae; phylum Streptophyta; class Pinopsida; order Cupressales; family Cupressaceae; genus Sequoia; species Sequoia sempervirens. Next base: position 149,180 of record VDFB02190966.1, on the reverse strand, counting down.
CGTGAAGGGGCTAATTTAGGATCTGATAATGCTCACAAGGGAATGTCCAGGTTTGATGGGGCCAGGCTGAACAATTTCGCGAGGAGGTACGTGCTCCCCATACAATCTTTCTTAATATCTACAGCCAATGAACCTATTACAGAATAAAAACAATAGTGATGTGTGTCTACCTCTGTAATCTGGGATTGGACAAGGGAAAGGCCCTCAATGATGAAACAAAGCCAGTTTTCTTGTTCTAGAATGAGATTGACTGGGCTGGAATGCTTTGGTAGTAATATGAGAGAACAGCACCCTCTCACTGATCTTTCCCTATATTCATTCAAATATTTTGAAGAGTTTAAAAATTGAAAAACTTCCAGAAAGTTATCAGCAGAGACAACTTGTTAAGATAACTTTGAAAAAGAGTGGCTAGCTTTTTCTTGTCTTATTTAGTGATAACTTTGCCACTTAATTGACATTCTTTTTATTGTTCTTTGTGACAGATTGTAACATGCCAACCCTTCAGTGCCATAAAAAAATTGCTAAATTTACATCATACGAGTAAATAAACGTGCTAACAAGTCATTGCAATAAAATTTTTCTTTCTTTTATTGGAAATATACAAACAAGTTGTCATATTATATTACAATAAAGATTCCACTTCATTACAATAACTTCACAAGTACACGAAACAAGAATACATACCTTTACAATCATAGCTCCAATGAGCTTTAGAACAAATAGCTGTAAGATGGTCCAAGAATCCATCCTTTCAAATCTTGGTTCTTCGGTCATTTGCTGTGGAGGAGAAGCATCACTCAGGCGCTTTCCGCCAACCATGGACTCATAATGTGGTCCCCCGCACATCTATCATTCGATAGATGGCCCTTCCCTTCGATGAAGAGATTGGTAGAGTAATCGGTAACAACAACCAACTGAGCATAGTGCTGTGTCCTACATAACTAGAACCTGTGCAATCTAGAAACTCTCGAACTAGCATGTAATATGGGATCATGGTGAACTGACAGTGTAGTCTCAAGCATCACACAGTCTAAGTCGATGTCGTACATTGCACTACTTTGATCAAAGTGTTTCATTCAGTATGTTCTACTGAGGGTCATTTGTCACATACACTATTTAGGGCCGATTTGACTTAAGGCTATCTTCAGCTACGCATAGGTATTGTCCTTCAATGGGTAAATCCTTCACCCCAGACTAACCTACAACAAACTAATCTACTAGTAATGAATCTATTTAAGCAAGTAAGTATACAAACCCGCTCCCATGCTTATCCTAGGAGTAACACAAGCTTTTCGAGTTGAACTAATAACTTAGCTGGGTGTACCTCAAGTGACTCTTGCATTCAATCAAGCCTAGTACATACTTAACTGAGAACCACACTTATCTCCTACTATGGAGTAAATATAAACAAATTGCATCCCATGTTCAAACATATCTAGTATAATTAAATACCTATGTTGTACTACATGTAGCATGATTAAATACCTATGTCAAACAATCTCTTTCGACATAATATAATTAACTACTTGTGTCAATCAATCTCTCCTATCATGGAGTTCTTAAAAACACATTATAAAAGCAGCCTAAAGGATTCAATTTCCTTTTCCAAAAGCAATATTAAATACTTCTATAGTTCAAACAGGAAAGACGTTTCATGCAGCATAGAAAATATAATAAACCCTTTTAAAAATGACAAGAAGAAGAAACCCCATGCCTGTTATCGCTTCTTCCAAAATACTGATGACAAGGCAGCCTTCTCCTTTGGGTGTTCAACTTAACCCAGCTTCCCAAATCTATTCTCACTCCCTTTCTTGTTGAAAACATTCTTCTCTCAGAATAGACAACTCTTCTGCACAAAGTCCACTCTTTTCTCACTTAGAAAACAGGTATAATGAACTAGTAAAAACACAGAAGAATTAACTAACAAGTGTATACTTTGGTATGATACGCCTTCCTCAATGATTACTCAAAAATAAATGAAGGTGGTAACTGCTATTTACTCTCAGTTGATAAATGAATGATACTCAAGGTAATTCAAATATGAGTATAAGACAACTCCAAATTATGATAACCAATGATATGACAAGGGCAAAAGAGAAGTGAATGAATGAAGTCAAATGCAGAATGAAGGAATACGAATGAGTGCAAATTAGGAGAGTTGGGCGACTATTTATAGTGAGCCAAGCCTCCCTAATTTCCTATATTTATGGCATGTGGTTTGCTACCACTGTTTTTTGAAACATTCAAACCTGGAGGTGGCGCCATTTTCAACCAGTACTTAGCATTTAGCAAGGTGAGTCGACTTCCTATTTTGCCAGCAATGTGAAGACTGTTTCCAAAGCACATGGAGAAATGCACAAATCAACACCTACAGAAATATGATTGTAGAGGTGGCGCTAAACACATCAAATGGCGGATTTTACACAAGCTGAGAAGAAGTCAATCAAATTTTATCCCAACAGCAGCTATTTTTTGGGCTGGGTTGCTTAAATCATTTACTGTGTTGGATTACTTCCAACTCCAGATTCAACCAGGTCAAAGCCATAATGATTTAGACGTATTTCACTGCTTCCTCCTTGCGTATGCTAGGTGATACTCGATTTTCCCCAGAGCCATATACATTTCAAAGATCAAATTTAATTATTTCAGCATATATGAGCCAAAGTCCAAATACGTGAATGAAGTCTTTAGAAATAATTCGATTTCAAATGTTTCAAACTATATATTAAGTCATGGATATTTGACGTTAAATGAAGTCTTTAATTAATCAGCTCATTCATTAAATTTGAATAATTTGATTTTTCAAAGTTTAAACTATATGAATTATATACTCAGCATAATTCAATTTCCCCCAAAGTTGAATGATAATATTAAATCGATTCAATTAAGCAATTCAGAAATAATTCAATTTCCAAAGTTGAGAATAATTTGAATTATATATATTTTATTGTATATATATAAATGTATATATTCATCAAATATATGTATATCGTGAGCCAGTTAGCACACATCCGATATATATATATATATATATTCAGAAGGTAATAATAATAATAATAATATATATATATATATATATTATTATTTGAAAGGTATATATAATAATATTATTAATATCCACATTATATCGGTTGTATTTAAACTATATGAATTATATACTCAGAATAATTCGGTTTCCCCCAAAGTTGAATGATAATATTAAATCGATTCAATTAAGCAATTCAGAAATAATTCAATTTCCAAAGTTGAGTATAATTATATATGTATGTATTATATATATATATATATATATATTTACATATATTTACATATTTACATATATATATGTATATATTCATCAAATATATGTATATTGTGAGCTAGTGAGCATATAATAATAATAATAATAATAATAATAATAATATGTATGTATATATTCGTCAAATATATGTATATCGTGAGCTAGTTAGCATATATATATATATATATAAATTTGGAAGGTAATAATAATAATAATAATAATAATAATAATAATAATAATAATAATAATAATATATTTGGAAGGTAATAATAATAATATTATTAATATACACATTATATCGGTTGTATATCCCTTATTATCTTATACCACAAATAATAATACGTGTATATTTCTATACACATATACTTATATTATATATGTACATATGTACACTTCTCCAATAAGCATTGACTCTTGAAAGTGTATCTGCGTATATATATATATATATATACAAGTATATTCATTATATGATACGATAATCAAGTAATCCATTTGACATAGAATGATTAGTATCTATTCCCACACATATGTATATACAAGCATAGTTGTTTCCTCAAATATGTACCTCGGTGAGTATTTCTACTCACATATATGTGCATTTACTAATGCTCTCATACATGGGTCTATGCACATGTATTTATATGTATATGCCCATAGACATGCTACGCTTTATGTTTATATGAAACGACATAAAGGTAACCATTCATTAAACCCAAAGACTTAACCCAAGCACAATCAACACATTGTCATAAGGAAGAACTCAAAGCTCAAACAGATAAACATCTCCCAAACATGCATTCAAAGTAAACCAGACCTTACTAATGCAGAACATCTCCCAAACATGCATTCAAAGTAAACCAGACCTTACTAATGCAGATACAAGCTATGGATGACTTACCTATAACCCACACAAACTGGCTTAGTTCACTCAATCTAGGGTGATGTGTGTATGCTCAGATAGTTTTACTTTACCAGTTACCCGACCAAGCTCCTCTTCCGAGTAATACTTCCCCTCCCCCTGGAGAAATGGACATTTACTTGCGACCACTAGCACATGCCTTGGTAGTCAATTGTTCTCAACAACAAGCAGTATATATAAACATCTTCAAAGTTAGAATAACAATAATTCAAGAACCATCTATTCTCATTTATGCAGTATTTCACCATGGATAACATCAATTGAGACAACATCAAATGAAACAACATCAAGTGATATAACATTCATATTAATAACAAGGTACAAGCATCATTAATTCATCTCCAGATTTCACATTACATTCACATTTACCCTATCTAGTAATGGTAAATAGTAACTTCACAATTTGGGGTGTAAAACAGATGATCTCTGCCATACTATATTTACAATATTGGGAATTATTCACTTGATCCCTTAAAGGAGATTTGTTAGTTTTTGCTGGCACTTTTGTTTGCCATCCTATTGGCTAAAGGGGTTATGCAATGATCCTGTTAAAATGACATACAGTTTACTTTTATCTTGTGATCATATTCTATTGTGTTTTTTAATGGTGTAAGCATTTTGTGTTATTATTAAACTTCAGGTATCCAAATTTTCATAAAATAATCTTATCTTTAGTATTCCCTTACAGTAGTATTTTTGGAGATGAGACCTTGGGTTCTTTTAAATTTGATTTGAGCAATATACATACAGGTTTTTGCAGGAAGTAAAGTTTGGTTCACTGAGTTGTCATGCCTTCATATATATATTTTTAATTAATACTTGATTTCAAAATTTGTGGAAAAAATAGCACCAAGGATGGTGTTCATCCTGGATCCTTGTCTAAAGTTTGCATTTTGTGGCAATGTACAGGTCTTGTCAGCTTTAGGAAAGCACTCAAATGTTCCTGTCCCAAAGGTTTTTTGTCTTTGTACTGATAAAGATGTAATTGGCACACCATTCTACATCATGGAATATTTGGATGGCCGAATTTTTTTGAATCCTGGATTACAGGTAAGAGATTATATTGACTTCATATTGTTGTCATTGGTAAAGTTACACTTAGAACATTTCTCCCACATATGTATTATCTTTGTATGTTTCACTGCTACATATTGTAAAGCTTTGTTGTAACTAAAATGCTCTCACACACTCATATATTTGTCTTTTTAGGAACTCAACCCAAAACAAAGAAGATCTATTTACCTTGCTACTGCTAGAACATTGGCATCGATACACAACGTGAATGTTGATATGATAGGATTAGGCCGCTATGGAAACCGTGAAAATTACTGCAAGAGGCAGGTACTCCAGATTATAATATTGTTTATGGGCTTTCCTTTCTAAAACATAATATTCCTTTTGCTTTTGGAATGTTGGGAGGTTTGATCTACTGGATATATATGAGTTTGTCTAATGATTTTTTCTTTACAACAACTCACGTTTTCCCTCTGAAAAAGATTACTTTCCAAATTAGAAATGGAAAAAATGGAAGCCTGAAAGTTGGATGAGTGTCTTTGATTTATCTGCACTACTTTGTCTGGTGTGTAGGATGTATGCTGATGTTGTCAGCTAAATCTTTTGCAGGACATAGAAAAATGGGTTGCTGGATTAGTTAGACAATGTCCATATGTTTGGAAACTACATGAAAAAGTTTCATTTAAATATACCTTTAATCTTAGGTTCCTAACATTGTTATAAGGACTGTAAATTGTAGACATATGATTTCCACAGTCCATAATGTTGGAGCAAGAAACTTTTGGATTTGACTATGTGAGTTTTTTTCTCTCACAATTTTTTTTTTTTTTTGTCTTTTCAACCCCTCTTGGTTTTCGTTCCCTTTCTTCCCCTTCCTCCTTTTATCCAGCCAAGTCTGCTAACAATTTCACAATTCTCTTCTCTTATCTTGCTCTCTTGATGATGGATCATGAAGTTTGATCCGAAATGTTGAGAGAGAAAAAAACTCACATAGTCAAATCCACAATAATGGTTAAAGAAAAATGGGTAAGGCTGCCCTTATTTATACACAAGCAGACGAGTAGGGAACCCTAAAATCTCCTTGCTTTTACAACAAGACTTGCAAACTTGCAAGCTTTATTTCTAAAATTAAAACAAGATAACTATCTAACAACCTATGAAAGTAAAAAACAGGGAAAGTGCCAACTATTACAACTTGATTCTTCCTATCACAAAGAATGGATAAGAATGAGACAAGAATAGAAAGAAAGCTTGGAGAAAGCTTCAAGTTCACTACTGCTTTTGAGTTCTATTCTTGAAAAATATCGCTGCCCCAAAGAGGTGACTTATTTAGGAAACTCAATCCGCCAAGAAGCTGATTTGTTTTTGATTTCAAGTGGAGACTTGTTGATGTGATTTTTGTGACTGCACTAATCAGCAGAACAAAGTAAACCGAAGGCTACTCCATTCTCTCTTGATCAAAGAATTCCGTGCGCTAAGATCGCAAGAAAGATCGCACGTTCAACTCCAAGGTTCCGAAATGCTTGGGAATACCCTCAGTAGGTTCGTTGTGATATGCTGTTTTTACGAGGGGACTTACACAATTGTTCAAAAGGCTTGCAGTTAATGACAGGTTAATGATTTGAAGGGGATTCTCGTACAAATGATTTGGCGTTGAGGTATGAATTTTCCTAAAACTAACCAGAAATAAACTGAATTGAATGGCTGCAGGGATTAGAAACTATATGTTTTATCTAAAGGTAGGACGCGGGATCAATTTCAGCAAACTTCAACCAAACTGTGCTCCACCTCACATTGGACAGCTTACACAAAGTTGGTGCAATCTTCAAGGGGATAGCAAGAAATTTTCAAGTCACAATCCGGCATCAAGACACCGTCAAGACGACGCATACCAAGACGTGGATTATAACTGAAGTTAGGCTTTAAAAATGCTCCAGTTGACCACACAAGGAAAACTTGCCATCAGCAAGCTGCTAGTGGTATGGACTAAAACGAAGTTGCCTCAATTAACACCGCAAATCCATGGCTAAAATGTACTTGCATGAAATGAAAATTATGCTACTTTAAACTACTTTACGCTACTTGAAGTAGAAGGGATGAAGAAACCTCGCTAGCTATCCATAACAAAGACGAATTTCACCATCAATGAAAGATCTTTTATTATGAAAGTTTTCACAATAATCTCTTACAAAAGTTTTCAAAGGAAAACTTTCCTTCTCCTCCAAACTATACTAAGTCTACTCTCTGATGTCTCATCTAATCTAATTCTAATCTAATAATTACAAATGAGGGGGACTCCTCCTTTTATAGATAGCCCAGTCCAATGGACGGCTCAGATTACAATCAAATGAATGGCTCAGATTAAGCCACCTCAGCCCTAACCCTAAAAACTGCCAGAATGGGGAGTGGTACAATAAATGAATCAATGATTCCCACTCACTCCCAAAATAGTAAAGGCAATTAATGCCCACAATCAGTCCTCTAGAAGGTCACCATCCAGAAGTGCATTCCTATTCTCCTTCTCCTTGGCTGCAAAATCAATGAACCTGTTAATCACAGCCTCAACCTCCTGAACTGAGATAGGTGGAATATGATCGAGTTGAAACTCCAACACCGTGATTGACTGTCCATGCCGTGTGCAAAATTTTCTCCAAGTAGCTAAAGCATCCTGTGTACTTTGAATCAGGCTAGAGAATGTTGAAATGTTTTCAAAGTCATCCTGCACTAAAGACTTCACCTCCAAAAAGAAAGGCAACAGCCTACTCAATCCATCAGTAGTCACCTCATCAGGATTCAGCCGTCAAGCAAAGATCGCCTCCAAGGTGTTCAGGACTCCATCAACAATGTTCATCATAGCTTTCCTGACTCTGGTTGAATCCGCCTGTGCTGCATCAAAGAATCCACATCCTGTGACTACTGAAGAGTACCATCCAGCAAAATTGTACCGATCACCCTCCTGAATAACTCCTCCATCAATCAGCATATGCAAAGGAGTATGCATCAATGCTTCCAAACGCTGAATAACTTTGCTCTGATAAACAGAAGCATCACCCCAGGCCTGATCAACTGCCTCCACTTGTGCCATAATGCCGGAAGCTTGTTGGTAAGCGTGAGCAAGATCCTCCATGAACTTCTTTGTCTCGACACGAACACCTGCAACCCATTTATCTGCCTCCTGCGCCATCTTTCTCAAATCTTCTAGGCCATTAACAGATTCCCTAGATAACTCGGTTGGACGCTCAAGTGCCAGAATCTCCTGCCCACAAGGACGAGACAAATGCTGCATGTATCCTATCAACGTCTTATGCTCTTTCTTCAATTTCTTATACTTTCCTTCAGTTCTGAGCAATCTATCCTTGAGTGCCTGATAGGAGTTATCACACTCAATAATTTGTGCTCCCGTGGGGCGACCTAACTCCATGGTTGTGATCACATAATTTTCTGGCACTGCTTCATCTTGATCACAATCAACCCTCGGCACAGCTACGTGAAGAGTGTGAGAGCCATCCTCATCTGTTGAGATCTTCGAAAATTTTCTGGCTCTCTTCTTTGGTGGAGGCGCACTGATCCTACTCAAAAATTCTTCCATCTCAACTGCAGGATCAACTTCTTCACTAGGGCTCCTTCTCATTCTATCTCTAAGCCAATCAGGTACAACCTACTGTATAACAAATGGCTGCTCCTCTCTAGCTTCCTCCTCGCAGACTTGTTCTACTTCAATTTCATTCTGGTGAGGCTCATCAGCCTCTAATGGCTAAGTATCTCCTGAAACTGCATCATCCTCTAGAGCTGTTTCTAGCTCACGCTGGAAGTGTATCAGTAGCAGTCTCCTCATCTTCCTCTTGTTGATCATCTCTAGTGGGCGCATTAACACTCTGGCCAACCGACTCTCTCCGTGGTGGCTGATTTTCCTCATGTAATTCCTGCCCCTGATTCAATGCATTTCTTTGATTAACAAATAATTAAACCTTCGTGGTGGCTGGTTTGGGGGCAGCGCCCCTTGCGGGGGTCTGGGGGCAGCGCCAACTCTGACGCCATAGTCTCCTCTATCTTTGCCTTGAAAACCAATTGTGTTTTCCAAGAGTAGATAGCTTCTCTATCCTCTGCATCTGTGACTGATTCATATGCCATACTCAGGTGAGCAATCATAATCTCATCCTGGGGTTTGTTAATTGCCATGTCTCGCTCCTCATCTTGGAGACGTAGACGGAGCTCTCGTGCATTGTACCGCAATTGATATAACTCTGTGAGCATAGAATGGCCTCTAGCAACGAACTCCTCCCACTCATCCAAACACTTGCCATATGCAACCAAGTGATTAAGTTGACCTTGTTTTGCTGGAGACTCGAGCATCGGTGGGAGTGTGGTAATGGCATCTGGCCTGTGAACAAGGCTAGAAATATACTGACGAAGTTGTCTGATTTCAGCCTTGAGGGCTGCCTTATCCTCTCCGTCCTTCAATATTCTATCCTTGGCACTGTCTGTAGCAAATTGTAGGAGATCAACCTGAGTCTGGCATGTGCTACGACCAAGGTTGACTGTGATAACCTCAAAGTCTTGAGATTCCAACTCGTCCAAGCTCTTCCCCTGTGGAGTTATAGTAGTCTCGACGACGATCTCCATATCGGTATTCCTCTCCACGTGGACCATGTTCTTGATCCTCTTGTTTGGCGCATCCTGGTAAACCTGATCAAAATCTAAATGATTAAGGACATAGGATGGTTGCCTCCTCTCCCTTCCCAGTTGAGACTCAATCCAAGACTGATCTTGGCTAATGCTACTGGAAGGGTCTGTACTAGCAACAGGCGGTTATGACGAGAGCGAATATGTAGAGGCGTTGCTGCGAGATGGGGAATCTAAGTCCAATTCAATATGCATTGGGGCTGGTGACTGCTGCGGAACTGGTGTAGGAACTTGAGGCTGAACCTCAGGCACTGGCGGACTCTGAACTGGCCTCTGAACTGGCTCTGTGATAGGCTGTCTGTCAGGCTCCGTGTGTGTATTAATAGCAAGCGCCTTGCCTTTTGAATTGTTTGGCGCTTGACCTTTCTTAGGAGGGTTACTCTTCTTTTGTTTAGGTTTTGACGAAGAAGGTAGTGAAGGATTCACCACTACTAGCGGCTCTGCTCTAGGCACACTTACCCTCCTGGTCTTCTTGTTGTCGAGGTAAAGTACACTGTTTTGAATAACTCTACTTGACCTCTCTTTTACCGTTGCGTACTCCTTGGCATACCAATCAACTGTTGGCAACGGCTGTGTGTCGACCTACTCTCTGAAAAACTGAGGAATAACTTCTCCCTCATAATCTGATAAACTTCCCACATCTTTTGATAAGAAAACAAAAATTAGTGAGAGAGAGAAGCGGCCATAGCTACGTTTACGAACCTCAAAATCATCTGCGCAATTTGCCTAGTAATCTTCCATAGAAGGCTCATGATATGTGTGTCCAGCAAGGCGAGTTGTGTAACGACCTGAAAGATCATAAGCACGTGCCCCAACAAGATACTTGAGATGATATTTCTCGAGCTCCTGCCCTGCAACTTTGGCATCAATTGCCGTCTTGCACCAATACATTCCGAATTGAATAGGAAAATTGATAGATGGTCTGTGCCTGCGGCGTAAAAGACGATGAACATCATGCATCTGTCTCAGGAACTCCATAAAGACTGTCTTATCCGAAGGATAACGTGAAAGCATAGCTGGATTTCCTATAAATCCATATACTTGGATGTAGGTGTATGTAGGGAACTGAATAAACCAATCCGCCCAACCATCCATCGCTACTCTAGCAATTGCCGAGATACGAATATGCAACTCCCGGTCCAAATTTCTCACTGTATAAGTAAAGAAAGCCTCGTGAACACGCTTGAAGTGACGTTCAGCCTTAGTGAACTCAAGCTGATCATAATACTGATAGACTTTCTGAACACTGAGAATGCCCATGGTGTTTATTCCTCAGAACTGACCCTGATAAGCAATCAAGTACACGAGATACGAACACATGTGAAACTCATGAGCAACTAGGAAACCGGTGATCTGCTTGTGGATAACATCGCTGATGAAGGATGCCCGGTCATAATGCTCCTGCCCAGATATGATGCGACCAATAATGTAATACATCCAAGGGTGGAAAACATTAGCATGTGATTGACCTGAGACACGATTCAAGAGTGTAATTAGAATCGAGTACTCATCCTTGTACTCACCACAACCCACATTGTTTGGCAATCTGTTCTTCGCTTGTTTTAACCATCTTTCTGCCATTTTATTCTGGCACTTGTCCACATCAGCATTGAATGCATGCTCGCACTGCTCCATAGAAATAACTAAGCTGTTCAGGTGATGAGGTATACCAAAATTTCTTTCCACGTCCAAAGGCTTGAGACTGCAAATAACTCGTCCATCTACTGACACTATCTCACGAGTAGTAGAGTTGTAATGCTTAATACAAGACATCACAAACTCAATACAATGAATGGAGATAGGTATGGAAGCAGCCTCCAATAACCCGGACTGCTGAATGTTCTGAATAATCGAACTTCTGATCTTGACTAGATCTAAGACTGCTTCTGGCAGCACTTTATGAAGATCCGTCTCAACTGTCTCGATGAAGTCGTGAGTAAGGACTGATTTGGTCCTGTATTCGAGCTGAGTGTATTGCATTCTGAAAAACTCGCCTGTTGATTACGAACTTGACTATGTTCTGACAAGATTTCTGGAGAGCTAAAAATAGCCTGCTGAGGCTAAAAATAGCCTTTTGAAGAGTTATTTTCCGCAAAAAATCTGAGATATGGGTTTTGTCCAGAAAAGATTCTAAGACAACCCAGAACATCAGAAATGCGAAAATCTAACCTCCACTTGATCATGCAAAGAATTTTCAGTTGAGAAAATTAGAAACTCAAGAACGAATGTTCTGAAGTTAAAAATTTCTGAAAAATCAAACGCACGATTTTAATTCGAGGAAGCTATATAGAAATGATCGACATGTTTAGACTTGTCAAATTTGCCAATTTCAGGAACATGCGAATTGGATTTTGAGAGAAATTTGAGAATCAAGGAAGAGAAAGACCTTTTTTTTTATAAGCTCTTTCTTCTATGAAAATCGCCCCTGTTCTTCAAATTTGCTGATGAATATGAACTTTAACCTGCAAAAAGAATGAATTAATGAAATCGCCTTTGGAAACTGATGATGCATTTGCCTTTGTTTGCTAAAATTCACCTTTGCTTGCTAAAATTCGCCATTGCTCTTGAAAAATACGAATTTGCCTTGAAGATACGCCTTTACCTTGAAGAAATACGAATTTTGCTTGAAAAATATGAATCTCTTTAAAAATACGAATTTCTCTTGAAGCTTGGTGAATAATAAATGAAGGCGCCATGTTTAAATAAGAGAAAATTCGCATCATCTTGTGAACTGCAAGATTTAAAACCCTCACTAAAATAGAAATCTTTTGATTGGACCTCCTTCAATTGAACTGCCACTGACTCGGAGTTCAAAAATAAATAATAATAAAATATTCATTATCATGCAATTTGCAAAAGGCACCAATTTTAGAAATTCACCATTTAATGCCAAAATATGCAAAAACAAATATTAAATATTATTAAACTTCAGTTTACAAACCGAATGAAGCTTTGAGATTCACCAGCGAACTTCACTGATTCCGAAAAGTCATCATTTGACCTCATAGGCGTGTATTTGCTCAAGATACTGCATTTTATATTAACTTCCTACTTTGTAGTTGAGTACAAAGTTACAACTGGCGATCTTCGTCACTGATTTCTGGGTGACCGACTGATGCTGAGACTGAGCTGGTGTATTCATTGCGAAGCCTGCGAAGCAAGGAAGAAATGTTTGCTGGGAGTCATCACTGCAAAATCTATCATTTAACACCTCAAAGAATTAGGTGCCCTTGATTAAATTGATTTTCAGGAACCAGACTTAACCATTTCCCCAAACTGTCATCTGATGCTTCAAACGACTGCCGACGACGAACGGTGAATCCTGCTGACAAGCAACCACGCACACTGCATGATGAGAGGTATTCCGCATTCAACGAATATACGTAAGGTATCTGAAAAGTGCATAAGGGCCTCAAAAGTAAAAGCGCCCCTGGCTTGAGAAGGCACGAACACCATTTTGACAAAACTGCAACTCTCAACCAGATGCCCTACTTTGACCTTTGATATCCGAAGCTGGGACGACCCGATTCGAACATTGTCTGTCTCGACGAGTAGCCAGAAGGACATACGAGAGACGTTTCTAGAGGCGACGAAGCAAGAAAACTGCTTCTAAGACCTCAAATAGAAAGGCGCTGTTGTGACCTTTTCACACATCGCCCCATTCAAGATGGGGACCCCTAATTTTTGCTCCATTCTGGTCTTTTTGACTTTGGTTTTTGTCTCTCTCTCTTTGTCTGTCTCTTTTCTGGTGGCTGCCTTTCTGGGGACGTTCCCGTCTGCGAGCTTAAACGTAAAATTTGGCCAAGACTGAAAATTAGGGTTTGTACTTTCCCGGTCAGTTTAGGGTCAAACAAAGTGAATAAGTTGAAAACAAAGATTAACATTGCTGTCAGTATGCTCCCAGTGGACTCTCAGCTAAATTTCATCAGATTCCAGTCACTTACTATTTTTAGTAAGTGTGTGAGTCCAGGCGATCCTTCAGCATTCTTGAAGTTTTAATAGTCACACTGCATTCGGAACACATCGGGCTGCTCATTGGCAAAATTTGAGCTGAAACAGACAACTTGCTATTTTTAGCAGTTCAGCTTTCGGAGCAGATTTCAGGGCTTAGATGCAGATTTTTTTTAATGCATGTCTGGAGATTCCTTCTGGGTTTTCAGAGACCTTCGCGATGGTGTAACATGCAAAGTGAGATAACGACTTTCAGAATTCAGCCTTTAGAGGCTATTTTTAGGGTTTGCATGTTAGGGTTTTCTTTGCATGTCTGCATATTCCTTGTGGGTTTTTCAAGAGCTTCGCGATGATGTGACATGCAAATGGAGATAATCACTCATTCAGGAACTTACTATTTTAGCGATGCATCCCTACAGCTTCCCAAAGACTTCGAATCACGAACCGACGCAATGCAAATAAACGAGAACAAACAGAGGTCATTTGATATGCATGCAAGATGAATTAGGGTTTCCAAGGACCCAAAAGAGGGTAAAAAGTCGAATTTTCAAAAATCGATGTAAACCACCGGATCAAGATCTTCCAAGCTATCCGCCAGAAATTTGAAAGAAAACAACACTTACTATTTATAGTAAGTCATTTCCGCCGCTAAAAATAGCAAGTAAGCAAGAGCCGCGCCAGCGTGGAAGTCCGTGAGGAGCACCAATTTCAAATCAAACGGAGTTGTGGAGGTAGCGTGTAGTTACTATAAATAAAACCACCTTGAAATGGGCTAAAATAGCAGCCACTCGTAATAGCGGTTAACAGAGTCACTTAAGATCCAGTGTTCAAAATTTCAAAGCAATCTGAGCCTCTGAGATATGAAAATCATAGGACTTACTATTTATAGTAAGGCATGGGGAAGTTGGCAGAGGAAGGTAAAAAAAAAAAAAATGTCTAAGTCTGAGTTTCATCTTGCAGATCCCTCCATATGCGCCCAACTTGCCAAGGAGAAAATAAGGTGGTGACAAATATCTTAAGTGTTGGTAAAATCCTCCTGCCACCTCCAAATGTGCCCACCTCAAGTCATGCATGCAAAAATATTTCAAGTGAAAGTTTCATCCTCCTGCCTAGCTAAAATGCGCCCAAGGAAAAGCTGGTGAAAGTTAAAATTTTTTCTAAGTATGAGGAATATCCTTCAGCCTAGGCCAAATGCGCCCTCCTCACAAAGCAAAGTATGTGAAAAAGTTTTTAAGTACAAAGTTTCGTCCACCTCCTATGGCAAAATGCGCCCATGCAACAAGAAGGTTAAAGAATTCAAAGGAAGTCAAAATTTTCATCCTTCATACATGGCAAAATGCGCCCAAGCTCAACAAGGAGTCGTCAACAAGTCGAAGTGGGGCGTTGAGAATCTCATCCACCTCCTATGCTCTAATGCGCCCAAGTGAGGGCATGTGAAGACAAAAGGGAAGAAGCTCAAGGGTCATCCTTCACATCATGCAAAATGCGCCCATCATAAAGAATCAAAGATGCTTATCCACCTCACCATGCTATATGCGCCCATGTTTGAGAAGATAAGAAGTCAACAAGTCAAAGCTAGGCGTTGGAA
Source organism: Sequoia sempervirens (assembly GCA_007258455.2). Classification (NCBI taxonomy): domain Eukaryota; kingdom Viridiplantae; phylum Streptophyta; class Pinopsida; order Cupressales; family Cupressaceae; genus Sequoia; species Sequoia sempervirens. The sequence continues at coordinate 133,745 of VDFB02190966.1, read as the reverse complement.
ATGTTAATCCTTCACACATGCTAATATGCGCCCAAGTTGAAGTGAGTAAAGGTGAGTGTAAGGTGGTAAACAAGGTAAAGAAGGAGATAAAATATTACCTAGGCGTTGAAAGTGGAGATGAAGAATATTGCTAGGTGTGGGAATTTAAGAGAAAATATCCTTCATAAAGTATAATATGCGCCTAAAGGTTTTGAGGGTGAGATGATTAATGCCAGGCGTTGAGAATGTTCCTCATGATATATGAAGTGCGCCTAAGATTTAAATGGAGAATATTGCAAAGTGATAAAATTTTCCTAAGGCGTTGAAAATTGCCAGGTGATGAATAAAATATAGAGGGCGTTGAAAATTGCCAGGTGATGAATAAAATATAGAGGGCGTTGAAATTAAAATCCTCCATGATATGTGCTTTCAAGAAAATTCTCAAGTGAGTGAATAAATAAAATTTTCTCACCGAGGCAAAATGGATGAAGTTGAGTAAAATCTCTAAGGCAAAATTTCGAAATGCAAAATGATTCAAATTTTTCTAGGCAAAGTATTTTCTTCCTTTAGAAAATATGCCTAGACATGAAGGTGATGAATTTTCTTCCTGAAGCACGAATGAATTTGCCAGTGATGGTGTCAGAAGATGCTGGCATTGCAGGATGGATTTAAAAAATTTCAAGTCAGAGCAACACAAAATGTTCACAGATGAGAAGACTGGGATTTAATTGATTAAAAAATTATTTTTCCAAGGTTCAAAATTTAAAATTTTAAATGAACCCGTTCGTTGCATACCTATGAATTCGACAAGTTCTAGAGAAAATTTTCTTCTGGGTATTGGAGATCTTCAATGAGAAATGGATTTCTATGTCTTCTGCACTTCGCCAACGCCTTTTAGATGAAGAATTTAATCGGTGCTTGAATTGTGAAATTTTCCTAAGGGAGAATTTAAAATTTTCTAAGACAAAGTGAATAAAATGTGTTTTCGAGATAGAATTTTCCAGACGATGAATTCGAAGGGAATTGCCTAGATGATTTTGATTGAGTTCTTCACAGATGAATTTTGGAGAGCGTCAGAGGCGACTAAAATTTAAAATTTGCAAGATAGAACTTCGGCTGGTGAATTAAAATTGATTAAAGGATGAATTTAAATTAAATATTTTCAAAAGTGAATTAAAACATGCCAGTCAAAGTTGAAATTCTAGAAGATTAAGATTCCTGACGTCGAGAGACAAGTGTCAAAAAATGCCAGAGGAGGGAAATTCGAATGGAGTAGTGGAAATTTAATACACTGGCTAAACTTAGCCTTCTTCTAGAATTCGATTTTCCTAGAAGAGCTGAGGATTCATTCATTCTTTTTCACAGGTGAGGAAAATCGAATTTGCTCTAAGTCTGATGTTGCAGTGAGTTGCTGAGTCTGAAGTGTTACTGAAGTTCGAAACTTGTTGAAGAGGAATTTGCTGAAGGCTGGAACTTGAGTTGTTGCTGAAGCTGAGTTCTAAAAATCTGAAGTTGCTGAGGTACGAATTTTAAAGAGTCTAGAGTTGCTGAAGATTCGATTTTTCTCAAAGAGATTTGAAGTTGCAGTGCAAGCTGAAAGTTGATTTAAGGAATTTCGATTTGAAAAGAATATTGCTGAAGAACTGCGAACTTGCTAAATCTGATTTGAAGTTGAAGAATTGCGAATTTACAAGAGTTCATGTTGCTACAGCCAGCTAAGAAATTTGATAAATTTCATTGAAGTTGCTGAAAGTATCAAAGTTGTTGAGACTTTCTAAGTGGTTGATAATTCGAAATCTGTTGAAGGAAAAGTTGAGGTTTGCAAATGAGAAATAATATTGCAGCTTCTCAAGTTCTTGAAGTCGACTGGCAGCCCTGCAAAACATTTTATTTATTTTTCTAAGTTAATTTGCTAATGGATGTTTATTGTTTTGCAGATGGCTGAAGCAAGAACAACTGGCAAGGACAACAATGGTGCATCCAGGCAAGCTGTTATCAAGAAGCTGAGCAAGCGTTTCATGCCCGAGTCAAAGTTTACCTAGAAGTTGGCCAAGCTTGCTAGCACGAACTTGGGCTCTGTCAACTTGGAGACTTTTAAGAACAAAATGCTGGGGATTGGTAATCATCAACCCTCAGCCACTTCACACAACATCATTCGAAGTGGATTATATGCAGCTGCTGGTTTCCCACCAGCTATTCAGTGTTCGGAGCTGATGATGGAGTGCGCCAACTGCTATGAGAAGGATCACAGATCAATTATGTCACCGGATGGTCAAGTGCTCGCCAACCTCACTCCTTCAGCTATTGGCGAAGCTTTTGGAATCCCAACACACAGGAATATGATTTACAAATCGAGAGAACGTGCTGAGCGAATGTATGCTTCTGCATTCAAGAGATGTATGGAGATGATTAATACTCGTTGGATGAGCAACCCCAAGCCCTCTCGTACGAAGCTGCCAAGGAAAATTATATCAGATAACTTGAAGCAAGAGTATTGTGATCTTATCATGATGCTGAGCAGAGTTGGAGGTTGCCCTCAAGCTTTTATTTTTGAGCCATGGATGTTCTATTACATCAACCTCGTGTTGGAAGGAAAGGATTACGTCAACTGGGCTGCAATGATCAGTGACAAATTGCACGAGCAGCTCCTGAGTTTGAGAAGAACAAAAACATTCTATATGGGCTCTTACATCATTTACATGCTGGCCCGTATGACGAAATACAGAGGAATTTCATACAAGGAGCCTGTTGGTTGTGGCTCTCACTAGTTCAAAATTCATGAGGCTTGTCTGCAGTTGTACTTGACAAGTTTTACTCATTACAAGCGTGTCAATGACGCCTTCACCATGCACATCACGAGAACACTTCAGGAGCGGATGCATCATAGGATCTCGAGGGAAGCTCAGGAATTAATTGAGAGGTATGGGTGCTGGTTTATACAATTTCTGAAGTTTTCTTACATAAGGTTGCAAGGATTTTCTTCATATCCATATAGACTGCCTAAGTACCCAACCAACAAAATTTTAATGTTAGAGATATCTAGGCAATTGGTTGCCTACGATAAGATTCAGAAGAAAAAGAAGGGAGGAGTTGACTTCCCAATTGTCATGGGCAATTCAGATGAAGTGTGTCCTTCATTACAGGCAGCTAGAGAAGATGAGAGCGAGCTTCAGTTTTATCACTTTTCCTATCACATTAGCAGACAACACTATGATCCACATAACAATATCATATGGGTACTGTCAGAAGAATTTAAGCATAAGGCAAACATTGAGGATTATTGCGCTGGTGCATCAGACGAGGCTGAAGTCAAGAAGAGAGTGTTCTCTAGGTTGCCATTGAGTATGATCAGGGAGTGCGAAGCCATCCCAGTACCAGACCAGGTGAGCGAGGACATAAGTGTTCTCCATCCAGATTATGAGGATGTGAGAGATACTCCTCTTTCACTTCCAGATTGGTCAGAACCAGAGATTGTTGATTTGGACACACTTTCCATTCCAGTCTTGACATTTACCAGAGCATGGGTTGACAGGCATGTGAGTAGATTGAAGAGTAGGTCGATTGCATTGACTTACAATTTGATGGGAGATCACAGGACACCCACCACCAGCAGGAAGAAACAAATTACACGAGGTCCAGAATCTTGAAGGAAGGAGCCAGTTCGGTAGGAGCCTGTTCAGTCAGAACCTCCAAGAGTTGTAGTTGAATTATCCACGCCATTAGAGACATGTTCTCCAAGTATACAGGAGGTTTCTTTATTTGCTGATCAAAGAAATGCATTGAATCAGGTGCAAGTAGTACAAGAAGATAATCAGCCACCACGGAGAGAGTTAGTTGGCCAGAGTGTCAACGCACCTACTAGAGATGATCAGCAGACTGATGAGGAGACTGCTACTGACACTTAGTTTCAGCGGGAGTTAGAGGTGGCTTTGGACGATGATGATATAGTTTCAGGAGATACTCAACCACTAGAGGCCGATGAGCCTCACCAGAATGATATAGAAGTTGAACAAGTCCGTGAAGTAGAGGCACAAGAACAACAACCATTTGATATACAATATACAGTATCTGATTGGCTCAAAGATAGGATGAGAAGAAGCCCCAGTGAAGAGATTGATCCAGCGATAGAAATGGAAGAGTTGTTAAACAGGATCAACGCGCCTCCACAAAAGAAGAGAGCAAGAAAATTTTCAAAGATATCAACTGATGAGGATGGCTCTCGCACCCTTCATATGGCGGTGCCACAGGTTGATTGTGATCGAGATGAGGCAGTGCCAGAGAACTATGTGGTCACAACTTTGGAGTTAGGACGCCCCACAGGTGCACAGATTGTGGAGGAATGTGATAACTCCTACCATGCCCTCAAGGACAAATTATTTAAAAAGGAAGGAAAGTATAAGAAATTGAAAAGGGAGCATAAGGCTTTGATAGGATATATGCAGCAGTTGTCTCGTCCTTCTGGACAGGAAATTCTAGCAATAGAGCTTCTAGCCGAGTTATCCAAAGAGTTAGTTAGTGGCTTGTTGAAGTTGAGAAAGATGGCACATGAGGCAGATAAATGGGTTACAGGAGTTAGTGCTGAGACAAAAAAGTTCATGGAAGACCTTGCTTATGCTTTCCGGAAAGCTTCCAATATTACGACACGTATGGAGGCAGTTGATCAGGCCTGGGGTGATGCTTCTGTTTATCAGAGCAAAGTTATTCAGTGTCTGGAGGCCTTGAGGCATGTTCCTTTGCAGATGTTGATTGATGGAGGAGTCATTCAGGGAATGATAGATATGACTTTTCTAGATGGTATTCTTGAGTAATCACAGGACGTGGTTTCTTCGATGCAGCACAGGCGGATTCAGCTAGAGTTCGAAAGGCTATGAAAAATATCATTGATGGAGTCCAGAACAATTTGGAGGCTATCTTTGCTAGACGACTGAATCCCGATGAGGTGACTACTGATAATTTGAGGGGTAGGCTGGTACCTTTCTTTTCAGAAGTGAGGACCTTTGTACAGGATGACTTTGAGAACACTTCTACTTTCTCCAGCTTGATTCAGAGCACGCAGGATTCCTTAGTCGCTTGGAAAAAATCTTGTGCACGACATGAACAGTCAGTCACGGTGTTAGAGTTTCAGCTTGATTGCATTCCACCTATTTTAGTTCAGGAGGTTGAGGCTGTACTTAGCAGATTCATTGAGTTTGCAGCCAGAGAGAAGGAGAATGGGAATGCACTACTGGACGATGATCTTCTAGAAGACTGATTCTGGGCATTAATTGCCTTTACTATTTTGGGAGTGAGTGGGAATCTTTGATTCATTTAATGTACCACTCCCCATTCTGGCAGTTTTTAGGGTTAGGGCTGAGGTGGCTCAATCTGAGCCTTTGATTTGATTGTAATCCTAGCCGTCCTTTGGATTGAGCCATCGATAAAAGGGGGAGTCCCCCTCATTTGTAATTCATTAGAATTAGATTGGACATCAGACTAGAGACTAGAGTAGAGAGATTTATTGTGTAGTTTAGCATAGCTTAGTTTGGAGGAGGAAAGTTTTCCTTTGAAATTTTTTGTAAGAGATTGTTGTGTAAAACTTTCATAATAGAAGATCTTTTCATTGATGGTGAAATTTGTCTTTGTTATGGACAGCTAGCATGGTTTCTTCATCCCTTTGAATCCAAGTAGCGTAGAGTAGCTTAAAGTAGTACAATTTTCATTTCATGCAAGTAGATAGTAGCTGTGGATGTGTGGCATTGATCAAGGCAACTTCATTTCATTCCATACCACTAGCGGCCTGCTGACGGCAAGTTTTCCTTGCGTGGTCTACTGGAGCATTTCATAAACTTAACTTCAGTTGTAGCTCATACCTTGGTATGCGTCGTTTTGACGTATCTTGATGTTGGGTCGTAACTTGAAAATTACTCGCTATCCCTTTGAAGATTGCACCTACTTTGTGTAAGCTGTCCAGCGTGAGGCGAAACAGAGTTTGGTAGAAGCTGTTGAGATTGATCCCACGTCCCGTCTTAGAGTAGAATCTAGAACCCTCTTACCCTTACACTCATTTACTTTCCGTTCATCTTTGGTTAGTTTTAGGAAAACGTACTTATTGCTAAATCATCCGCATTATACAAATCCCTTCCAATCATCCATCTACTGTTAACTGCAAGTATACTGAACAATTGTGTAAGTCCCCTCGTGAAAACAACAATTCACATCAAACCAACTGAGGGTATTTTAAGTATTTCAGAACCTTGGAGTTGAATGTGTGAACTTTCTTGCAATCTTAGCGCACGAAATTCTTTGATCAGGAGAGAATGGAGTAGCCTTCGGACAACTTTGTTCTGCTGATTGGTGCGGTCACAAAAATCACATCAACAGGCGCCTTTCCTGGGCAGGTGGGACGCACCGTGACTTTAAGGCCATTTTCCTGAAGGTTCTCGCTTTATAGTGTTCTCAAAGACCTTGCACGCACGCAGCCGCTTTGCCAAATCTCGGTCGACTACCGAGTCATTAGTTGGTGTAATCACGCCAAATCTCGAAGACTAACGTGAACAACTCCTTATCATTTGACAACAAATAAAATCGAATCTAGCCTCGCCTACAAAAAATACAATGAATTGATATGCCACCGGCCGCGGAAATTACGTGCCCGGTTGAATCTCTCGCCAATACCTCAGGAATGCTCTGGACATTAATTGTGCAACTTGGTGTATCAATAAACCGACTAGAGTAGAACCCGATGTCAGAAGAAGACCTCATCAAAGAACCGATCACCTTATAATATTTTGAAAGCTACCGAAGCTATAGCCACCAAACGCATTTTGGAGTTTTGTGATGTCAAGTCTCTCTTTATTAGCTCATCTTCGCATTATCGAATCGCCGGAGCTCGACTCCTGATGATCAAGGCTTGGATAGCTCGCTCTGGACAAAAGTGCATCTTCGCTAATCTGGAAGAGCTTGATTGTATGAGACATTTATCACAAAATCGCTGACTACAAGTACTGGCTTCCTTCCTTGAGAAATCTTCAAGAATTGACCATTGAAATCATTATTTTGGCCACTGAAATGACCATTCAAAAGTATAATTGTCGTCGTGAAACGCTTCACCATGAAATGCCTTGTTCTGAGTCTTTGATTCAGGTTCTGATCAATGAAACTGCCTTTGACTGACAAAACATTAACAAAACTCCATGCTTGATATTGCCCAAAAACTGTATTTTACATCATTTTAGCAAGGTTTAGACTATTTTATGCAAAATGCCTTGATGAAGCAAAAAAAATTTGGTTTGGGTACAACACTTTGGCTAAGTATTTTAACATTTTCAAGAGGAGAAGTGCTAAATTTGAAAGGCAAAGACTTGAGAAAGTCCGCCATGTCTTGATAGGAGATGGAAAAGACTTAAAGAAGTCCGCCTAGGCCATGGCAAAGAAAAAATGAAGTTCGCCTAGCATGAAAGAGAAGAAGGAATAAAATTCGCCTAAGTATGGATGTCTGGAGAAAATTTGATAAAGTTGGCCAAGTATACAGAGAAAAATGTACAAGGCAAAGAGGCAAGAAAATCCACCCTTGGCTAAAAGAGGTTGAAATTTATCTAAGTATCATGGAATTTTTCCTAAGGGAGACATCCAAATACAAACCTTGCCTAGAGAAATTCGTCCAAACAAGAAAAAATTGATTTTGGCATGAGAAAATGTGCCCGACACAATTTGAAGTCCCCCATGGCAGAAGAAAATGAGGATCTGGCATAACATTTATTGGCAAGATGGCTAGAATTTAAACTTGGCTAGACGAAAATTGAAATAAATTTGGAAAATAAACTTTTAGCCAAAGAAAAAAGGAGAGAAAATCAAAATAGCCATGGGTCCAAAAACGAACGGGTTGGAAATAAATTAAATATTTTGACATTTTAATAATTTATTTCCAATACTTAGAAATATAAAATGTCTTGGATGAAATAATGGATGGAAAGGCAAGCTTCAAGTCTGCCCAAGGATGGATGTCCAAGACAAGTGCAAAGTCCACCCGGAGAAGTGTCCAAGACAGTCCAAAATCCGCCCTCAAGCATGATGGAAAATTTCTAAGGCATGAAGTGCCTAGAGGGGAGATGAAAATGGCAAAGACAAGTGAAAGTCCGACTTTGCCCAAGCATAGCATGTCCAAACCTTTATGAAGTCCGACTTTCCTCAAGCAAGGCATGTCCAAGGCAAAGTAAAGTCCGACCTAGGCCTATTGAAGAAAATGTCTTGAACATTATGAAGTCCGACTTTGATTGAATAAAAATGTCTAAGATTACAGCAAATGAATATGTCAAGACACAAGTAAAGTTTTCCAAAGGAGAGGATGAGAAAATTGGCTAAAATTCAGAAAATTGGCTAAGTGTTGGAAAGAAAACAAAAGAATAAAGAGGAAAAGTAAAGAAGAAATTAATAAAATCCTTAGCACAAGCCAAATTCAGAATTGAAGGAAAATCCACAGGCAAAGCTCGTTCGAGCATGGAGATGGCCAAAACCTCGGCTAAATGTTGAATGGTCCACATGAAGGTGTTACAAAATAGCCAAAATTTGGCTAAGTCTGGGAAATACTTCACAGAGGAAATTCCAATTTCCTCCATTGTGGTGAAAGCACAGAGGCATTCTTCTCCAAATTCTAGGCACTTGAAAGAAGCAATCAGGACAACTTCTTGAGGGATTTCATCCCCAGAAGAATTAAAAACAAGATTCCAATCAGAATCAGATGGTGACAAGAAGAGTGTTCTAAACACATCTCCATACTTAGACAATTTCTCGACACAAATTGGAGAATTCAGAGAGGAAATTCCAAGGAATAACATCAACCCAGTTCAAGCAGGAGGAATTTTGAAACAACCAACTTCAAGTCCAGACACTTGCTCCAAGGGTAGACTTCCAGACCTCAAAGATTCCAGTACAGGAAAGAAGAAGAAATCAAAGTCTCAAAAGGAGCTCCAAGATCTAAGCTAGGAAGGAACAAGTGCAAAGGACATAGTCATCGGCAAGGAAAATATTCTAAGGCAAGCACGTGGAAGAAAAACGAAGCAACCAAGGAAGGCATCCAACACGCTGAGGTGGCGCCTTGTCATCTTCCAACCAATCAAATTGTTCTGAATCAACATGCAACAACTTTCTATTTTATTGTTGATTTATATTTAGCAAAAAGGACAAGTGTCCTCGAATGTAATTTTCTCATTGGTCGAGAAGGAGTTGGTTGTGACAAACCCTAATTAGGGTTTTATTTTGTAATCTTGACCGTTGATCCTAAATCAATCTTGGCCATTGAATTGTAATTGGGGAGCCTATAAATTGAGCTCGCCCCTCATTTGTAAAAGTGTGGAGACATTATATGAAATTGTTACATTGAGACTATTTCTGATAATAAAAGCTCTTATGCATGATTTGCTTTGAATAACTTTTATTGTCAAGTAGTAAGCAAGGTTGCATATCTTCTTCTACCATAGATTAGAGTTAGAATTAAGTTAAGTAGAATTTGCTTGGAATATTGGTTAAGTGAATGAGAGATTGATCGTATAGATTCAATGGTGAAGTATTGCTCATACTTTCTTCGAATGGATGATTTGCATTCGATGCGTAAAGTTAGCTTGAGCTTATAATTGTGGAAACTTAACTTCAGTCTCATTCGAGGCTTGAAAATCATTATCACACCCCTTGAAGATTGCACCCACTTTGCGTAAGTTGTCCAAGGGAGGCGAAACAAAGTGCGGTTATCCCTTTCACTGAATCTTTATTGTCTCTTAAATTCTTAGGCATAGAATAGATCCCCTAGACCCTTATCCTTTTTGCCCTTTTTTTTTCGAGATCCAAATTGAAGTCCCGATTGAAGAAGCCTTTAATGATAAATCCGCCTAAGTCCCAAACTTGTGAAAATTTCTTTAACGTAAGTCCCCTTGTGTATTACCAGCAAATCACAACGCCCATTGAGCTTATCCACACGTCAAGACCTGACAAAAGAAACCTTGGAATTGCCATATGATCTTCTCGCAATCTTAGCATACGTGGTGGTTTTTCAAGAGAGGATAGAGTGTCTTTGGACATTTTATTCTGTGTGTTCGGTGGATGATAAAATGTACACCAACAGAAAGGAAATTCGGGAATTGTACATATACCCTTTCCGAAGAGATATTGAGCTCCATCTTGTGGAGACAAATCGATCATCAACTAATGTTGGCGACCATTCATTTCTTCGTCAATATGTCTAGTTTCGTCAAAAATTCTAAAGACAAGATTGTCTATGGTAGAACCTGCATAACATTCCTCTGGAACCATAGACATTACTTTCAGTTCCCTAATCAGAATTTGAAAATGTTTCTCGAGTAACTTCTGAGAGTCTGAACAAACACAATTCTAACTTTTTGTTCCGTAGTTCTCTATTACTTTGAGGAATCCTCCTAAACTTATATGACCTTGATCAACAACCTTATGATACAAATCACTTTGGTCCTGAAACTTGAGTCTTGCTAAATCCACCTTTATTCTTTGCCCTTTCTCAATAGGATTTCCATAAGTATCCATTGCATGCACTTCAAAGTCATGAATGACATCTTCAGGGCGCAAGCAGTTGTCCAATTCCTGCTTACTCAAGATCTCCACTTCAGACAAATCTCTTGGTAGCACTGTTATTGGCATTTCAGCATAACAAGACTCCTTAATATCGACACTTAAGGATGCTTCAAAACTAGGTCGCAGCAAATCCAAATTGTCTCCCAACAAAATTTTCACTCGCATATGCATTTTGTGTTGTATAAAATCTTTTCTCTGTAAGTCTTGATTATAAAGTCTGCCACCCTCATGTGGTCTAATGCTTCATCTTGAGATCCAAGTAGTTGCGGAAAGACATTTCAGCCTGAAAATCCACACCCGAATCCCACCAATTTTCTAAAATCTGATTTTGCAGCTCCTGTTGTTTGGGTTCATTTTCAATTTGAGGGTTATTCCTTTGGAGGAAATATAGGCATTAGAGGTCTAGAGTTTGCTGTTACAGTCCTCTTACCCTGATTTACAGTCCTCATACATTGATTTACAACCCTATTATTGACTGATTCATCCCCTTTTCCATTGTTTCTTTCATGGCCATTGTTCTTGCCATTGTTGTTATTGTTATTATTATTGCCCATCATATGTTGAGTCATTAGTGCACACATCTGAGCTATAGTTTGCTGCAACTCATGCTGCTCTAGCAAGATCATTCAATATTTCTCTTGTACTTGGTTCCCCATGCTCTCAATCACCCATATTTACCTCAACCTGTTCAACACTTGCTAGGGATCAATACCAATGTCACTGGGGGAATTCTGATGTATACCAAGAATACCTGAGATAGTTTCTCACTTTGGAATTTGAGGGGGCTCTCTCTTTCCCTCATAGAAGGTCTGCAACTTAATGGGTTTGTTTAAACATAGGGTAGCAGGAATAACCAACTTTGATACCGCTGTAATGACCACCCTATTTTTTTTTTCTTCCTTTGAGTTTTGGAACAATCAAATGGTGACTTACAATATTATTCAGAGAATACGTTCAGTCAACACTCCCACATGTTTAAATAGACAATTTTCATTCATTTTAATTGCTCAATTGCTGAGTACATAGAATATGGAAGTTTAAACAAATACCCAATAGAAAAACATTCAAATCCTAGTTTTTAAGCATACCCATGTTGGCTGTTCATGTATAGATCTGACGACATTTCTGTAACAGCAATCTAGAGCTCCAAAAATGATGCCGAAACCCACGATAATCACTTTCCCCACTCAAAAGTTTGCAATGCATATTGTAGAAGACTTGTCACCACTATTTGAAGAGATATGGGCACCAAAACCTAGGCATCCAACCCTAGGAAGTTCCCACACCCCTGCTTGTCTGCTGTACGACCCCTTGACAGCTGATAAACTCTTCATGAACCTCTTATCTTTGTTCAGACTTAAAAAATGCAAACCCATGCCTCCTTCTCAGCCCTTCTAAATCCCCTCAAATGATATTCTTGTTCACCACAAAGTCTTGAGCTACAATTAAATGGTAAGTCCAGCCCTAGAATGCTACAACCAGCTATATGGAGGTTCAACCTGAATCTTCAATGTTCCAAACTTATTATTGTCTTCGAAAACTTGCCTCAAAATTGTCTTTTCTAAAGTTAGGCAACAAGTTGATAAATTGTTTCAATAAAGCTCTTGCATAGTTCATGAATGAAACCACCTACAAATTAGCCAAGAAAGATCTTTCACTTTCGCAACTAATGTCCTCTATGAGGGTTTTCATCCTTACAAAGCCCTTGGATGAACGAAGTTCAAACGAGTAATAACTTATTATCAATTCTCAAGCATATCCCCAAATGAGCTCCCAAAACTCTTTTTATAACATTTCTGGAAGTTTTTTGGAAAATATAATATAAAATCATTTTATAAATTAAATGAGTCTTATTGCTCCGAAAAGTGATTTATATTATTATTTAAACATCTCCAGCACCAAAAATCACCTTTTTAGAATCCGACATTTTAAACTTTCAATTCTCATTCCAACGAGTTATTATACTAAGGTGCCCATTAAATTATTTTAATAAAATTAGCAACCTTAGTAAAAATAATTAAATTATAGCTCATTTATACATCCGATTGATGAGAATTGTCGAAAAGCATCGGAATCGAAATCTTACTGCATTGGAGTGATACCAATGATGAATAATGAGAATTGGACTTTACTGAGTGACTTACTATAAATAGATGCTCTCTCCAAGAATCTTGGAGAACACACTAGAAGCTCGAAATAACTTCGGAAAGTGTCATCCGAGTCCTTTAAATAATTTGAGCTTACTGGTAACATCAAATAACCCCTTTGATAAGGCTGATAAACATTGAGGTCATAACCCACTGTAATCCAAGAGAACCCAAAAATGGGAATAGAGGATATGGGTGAAAGGGGCATACATGAGATGGAATATTTGGCAATTGTAAAGAAATACCCAAAATATTCATCTTCATCGAATGAGATGTAAGTTAACACCACATACATAAATTATTGGTGCATTGAGACCCCATTTGTGGAAGACCACAAATAATGATGTATATTTTTTTGGCATAAAAGAGTCTCGTGGCACAAGTTTTTCCTTCAATGTTAAATATTTTTTGGGATCAAAGTAGTTTCACATATAATTTGGGACAAGTTTGGGTGCTTAGTTCATGTTGTGCATTTGACTTGTCTGGTGGTAATTTTCGTCTGTAAATTGAAATTCAAGTCTAAAGGAATTAGGTCATGCATGTTCCTCAAAATGGTGTTATGTGTATATTCAAAGACATTCGACTTGTATTGGAACTAAAAAGTTGAAACTTTTTATCTTTGAAAGTCCTCCTTAAGCATATCATCTAGGGTATTAACCCCCCTACCTTTTTTTGTTTTCATTGTTATAGTTGCATGCTTGTAAACTGCCATAGCTTCTCATTCTATATCTTGGGAAATATTAAAGATATTGGTTTTTCTTGCATTTAAAGTTATTAGCACGACCCATCCAATATCCATTTTCCCATCTGTCTATTAGGCCATCTATCTATCTTATATATTGTCTATATTATTAGTGCAAGCTATTTTCATCATTTATTATTCTCTGTAATACAAGAAAAGCTTAGAATTTTATTGGTTAGATTTTGATGATATGTGATTTCTTCTGTATTGCTTAATGTCAAAAAGTTTAAGGATTATTAATTTATTAGTTGGCCTGCGAAACTTTCATGTCATGTGTGCTGTTGTTAGAACCTAGGCATTTATGTTAACTATGGAGAGTACAAGATGAGTGGCTCTTCATTTCTTTTCCTCATTGCAAGCATTACTCATCATATAGGAGTGAAGATGCTTATAGTTGAAGTTAACTGGCAAACACATCTCATTATCAAGATTTATGATAAATCCTATGGGAGACGATGATGTGAGAGTATCATTTAATCAATTAAGTTGTGTTTTAATGCCTTTTTTGGTTGACCATTGACATTGAGTGGCATAAAATAATCATAAGACGGGACAAATGCATAACAATCAATAGCTAACTTCTCTTCAATAGTGTTACAATCCAATTGACATTGGCATAGATGCTCATATGAGGGAAGTGCCCCTCAGTTGAAAGAAGCTGATGAAGATCAAAGCTGGAAACAAAGACTTGAAACTAGTGTTGTAATACATATGTGACAAAGCTTAGGTCAAAATAACAAATGCCATCATCATCCACCAACTAAAAGAGGGTAAATGCAGGAACTTATAATGTCTATACAGAACCGTCTAGGACCAAGGGGATGGTTAGTCCTATGAAGATGCAATATACTTCCCTTAAAAACTCCTAATACCTAAGAATGATGAACCTCCATAAGTATAGAAAACTCTATAAATGCATGCCTGAGATTTTGATCTCTTAAGAATTAATTTCAATTGAAATGCTATTGAACTTTTAATGTGGTTTTATCTATATGTTGTTTCTCTAAAGGACTAGTATGTAAATACTAAATACACTTTTGCACTGAATTTGTGACCATCAGATAATGAGAATCCTTCACTAGTTTTTACATTAGTTCCACTTTTCAATTCTTAATTTTGCTCTTTGTTCATCTGTGTTCACGTATACGGTATATGCATGTATGTTTGCATGCTAAGAAGATAAAGATATTACTAATCTGCGTTATTAGTGGTATATTCTTTAAGATTTTTCTGTTTCCTGAGGTGGAAAGAGATTATTCCATTTCTGTTCACATGACTCTATAGGTTGAAAGATGGACAAAGCAATATCTTGCTTCAACTGGGGAAGGAAAACCAGATCGAAATCCAAACATGATGAAACTCATTGATTGGCTAAGGCAGCATATACCAGCTGAAGACTCTAGGAAAGGGTCAAAAATTGGTCTTGTTCATGGAGACTTCCGAATTGACAATCTAGTGTTCCATCCATCAGAGGTGAGAATGTTTACCCTTGCTAATTTTCAGTGTTCTCAAAACAATAACTTCTTGTGTATTAAATAATTTTTGTAGATGCATTAAAAATGTATGCATTCTTTTGTTTTTGTTACAAGGTGCAATGAAGATATGATCAATTAAAATCTCCTTATATTTATGGGTACTTGTCCTTTAGTCCTTGTAAAGGAGGTGAGTTGGGTGATTATCTGTGTTATTGCATTTACAATGTAACATACAGAGAAGAGCCTCTAGGGAAGGTAACAAAAATCCTTATGGGGAAAGTACAGCATAAGAAAGACATACAACAGACAGGAAGAGTTACATATAGGTAAGATACTAAGATATATTCTAAATCTGCAATGACAAAGGAAGGGGAGATTTGAATTCAATTAGCCTTGCACTCCAAAAACTGAAGATTAATCTGGAGTAATTGTGACCTAAGAGGTTCCGATTTTTTTTTAATATGTACCTATCCTTTTTTTGGCTCTTTTTTCTACTTAGAGGCAGAAAAATTGAAGCATGGCAAGACTGGAAATTTTTAGTTTGACGTTAATGCCAGGGCATTTAAATTTTTTCTTTTGAGGTTTTCCTGTGAATAGAATTGTTTTAGAGTTAAAATATTACACACTAATGATGTTTTTATTTTAATTTATACCCTAGAAAGGGTTCTGGTAAAAAATGTGGGCTGCCTCTAAAGGCCATGTTCAATGATCGTAGCACTTACTATTTTAGGACCAGCCTTCTATTTTTTACATAAGCCCTCTGAGGCAAAAGAAAACTATACTCTTCTTTTATATTGTTATTTTTGAATGTTATATATTTATTTCTAACCTCTATGCATTATATTTCTAATTCCATTTACACCTTTGCCATGCTGTGCCAATGCCATGTAAATCTAACGCTACTATGGTTCAAATTACTAAGAGGAAATGACATAGATCCCTTAATTGTTGGCTCTTGGAGTAGTGCACAGCTGCTTGTAATTGCTAAAAGATGTCATCATTGTCATTAATAATGGAGGACATAATAGCTCCCATGTAGCCCTAAATGGATTTTCCATGACTCTCACTAATAGAATCCAAGAACAAATGGAACATCCGCAAAACCAAATCATGACAATCATAATCGATCATGACAATGCACGATCTCACCTGTGCCATCAACTCAAGGATCTTGATCTTCCTTCCAAAAGTAGGACTACTAACATCTCCTATCCCAACCAAACTGTCAACAATCAGCTGCAATACTTCGCTCATTGTGCCAACATCATAGGGAACCCAAGGAGCTGTGATCCTCATAATCTGACTAATGCAAAGGGCAATAGTGAGCCTAATCTCATTGTCTCTGTGTCTCAAATACTTAAGCTCACCCAACGAAGACACTACTGGAGTCATAGCAATCTGTAACAATGATGAAGGTGACTACCCAACAAGACATAAGCATTCTTCTAGTTGTCTCAACGTGACCAAAGTATCATACACAGATTTAGGTTGACTGCCCAACAAGACTTTGATGCTTGCTCAAAATGGGGACATTACATATTACCCTTAGAAGTGACCTTAATCTCTAAATCCACTGATCAAATTCAAAGTGCTTGAGCTTCTCAACCACCTAGTGAGGATATGGTGTTTAGTGATTGAAATAATTACTATGTCATCTTTGTCAAGCGTCTTGAAAGATCTTCAATCTGCATGTAAAAGTTATGCCTTCATGTTGTGTTGTATCACATCTGAAAAACAAGGGTAATTATTGGCACTACTAATTTGTTTGGGAATGGCATGTGGTTTGCATGTTTGCATTTGCAAAAGGCAGTCATTGTAATCATAAATTTTTGAAAATTTTAAATCCAATTTGATCATGGTTCAGGAAGGGCATGCAATTTATTTGTTGGGTTCTTCATGGATTCATTTGGGATGAACCCATAGTTGTTTGCATGTGCCTTGACAAAATCCCTTGGTGAATTGGTTCCAAATCCAAATTGGGTAGGACTCGACCCTAGATTGTAATAACCCCCACAAGGCATTCAGTCAAATCCACATTAAACTCTTGCAATCATTGAAATCTTAGCTCTTTCTAATCACCAAGTTCTCGGTGTGGGAAAGGTGAGAACATATGAAGGCTAGAACGAAGACTTTAGAATTATTTGAAAGATATTGGCGGTTAGTTGAGCAATTTACAATATAAGCAAAGTCATAGAATTGATCAAGCCAAATTGGCTAATAGTGAAATGCAAATTCTGATCAAACCCAATTGGCTGAATGTAAGTTGAATTACGTCAATGCCAAAATGGTGGACTTATTCACTTAATTTCGATGCACGCCAAGATGGTGAATAGTATTGAAAATAACCCAGTGGATAAACCAATGAGGATCTATTACAATGATAAACTAGGATCTGGCAGTAAACCATCCAGGATCTTCAAAATTATTAAATATTGGCAGTAAACTTTCTAGGATCTTCAACTGGCGGTAAATGGTCTAGTAGTTACAATATGAATAGTAGGCTTGAAATTTACAATCCAAATTCAAATATTCTTGATTAAATCAATTCTAGTAAAAAGTAGTATTATTGGAAATCTTTGCAGTTAACTGAAATATAAATGCTTGAAACTCATAAGGGAATTTCCAGAATATGAAATAATACCCTAAAATGATGCAACCCAGCTTGAGATAGATGATTGAAATTCTTAGCAGCTGATGGAAATGCAAGAAATACTTCTAAATAGAAGATTGCCAGAACCGGCGACTAATAGATAATAAGGAATTCCTTAAATGCCTTCAAATATTGTGATTCCCTTTGAATAAAATATTTAGTAGGTAATAAATTATATGGAATCAATTTCTTCATTCATTAAATCTAATGCAGCAGAGGAAATAATATTTAAATAAGCTCAGGTCTGGTTATTGTTCCCTTTTGGGACGGCAACACCACAATATGAAATAAACTTAAGTGCTTACCATGATAAAATATGATTACCATGTAGCAGCTGCATAACATTAATAATTCCCTTCCTTATAGCTGATGTTGGATGGGTATGGTGAGGCCCACAATTTAGTTCCGAACTTTTGAAATATATACAAGAAATGAACAATTAACATCGCTGAAGGCAAGCTTACAGTCCCAAAAGTGTGTCAGATTCTGTCCCCCAAGGCTGCGCCTTTTCAAGGATCTGCATAAATTAATCTTTCTCCTTATAGGCTGCGACTGGGTGTTTGTCTGATTCACAAAAAGACTGCAATTTAGTATTAATCAAGGAAATCGCTCAACCCTTTGATAGGTGCCTTCAATATGACAAACAAAGAGAGGGATGTGTTAATGATTGGCTCCCGTGGAATGGCCATAATACTCACAAATTTCTTTTATGACCATAAAAAAATAATTACATTGTCCCTTAGCCACACATCTAGTATGTTAGTTCCCTAATAGAAAATATTATTTAATATTTTAATAAGAAACAACCAAATTCTTAAAGAAAATAACCTAGTTTGGTACGACTTGTACCAGTAAAAATATCACAACATCATGAAATATTTAGCTTTAAGTCTCAGATACATATATATTTAGGATTCACAATTTTTTTTGAAATTAACATATCAGCTGCATATATCATGAAACTCAGTCAAAAGAGCAGAATTGGGAAAGCCCTTTGAAATTATTTGGGAAAATTAATTGGAAAACTACAACTATCTAAAATTTGAAATACCACAGTCCACAACCAAAATCTGAATAACTGAAAAATTTCACACAACACCCAACTTAAATTGGAAGCATGCAGTACTCTGGTGATCTTTGGATGAAACCACTCCAATGGCTAGGAGGGATTTCGTCTTCGAAACCATCTTGCCTAAGGGTTTTCAACTTTTGATCCTTAGGTAGGAGAGGAAGAATTCACATTCATTCTTTAAATTCATAACCCTTTTCTTGAGACCAAACCTCCTTTTATAACTTTTTGAGGAAATATTATTTTCTTTTTCTTAATTATTCCCCTAAGTTATAAAAATATGAAGTGTCCTTTTTGCACTCACTTTAGGACTGTGTCTAGCAACACTTTAATCATTCATTTATATTGCGCTTTTTAAATAATTAAATACAAGTTGTCTTTTAAAAAGAAATTACTTTTTTGACAACTTAATTTAATTATTTAATTATTTCCATAGTTTCAAAAAAAGGGGTCATGACATGGATTTGGGCATGGTAGGGGACTAATTGGTAACTTAGCTCTATAGTGGTTGGGACATGGTTGGCAACTCTTGCTAATGACAATTCCTAAGGACAAGATCACTACAATCACTGACTTCAAGGGGTTGAGTAATTGATGAGCTAAGCCTAATGGAAACAGGAGTAAAAGCATAATGGGCTGTAACTTGAGACTTAACCTTACCAATTGGGGAAGCACTGTTTGTATTAGGCCTATGCCTTGCAATATGGCATACAGGAACATCGTTAGTCTTATATTTTCATAAGAGATAAATCATAACAGTGACCTAACTCTCATTTCCAATAACTTTGGAGTCTCATTGATATTCATGCTTCTTAGAGAGTGAAATATTTTTCTTTTTAATGTATGATTGCAAACGTTTGTGATGGACTCAAACTAAAAGGCTTGGATGAACACAAAAGGGAAAGCTGATAATTATAACCTTTGTTATGACCTTAAGGCTTTTCTTGTTCTCATCGAGGGTTTGCAGAAGTGGTTTCCAAAAGAGACCATTAAAAGTGAAGTTCCTCTTATAGGATTTGTATTTTTGGGAGATTACAAGATCCATTTGTTTTTTAAGTCACTTGTTCAAGACTTGAAGAATATCAAAGACATTCCTAGAAGAAATATTTCTTTGTGATGCCATCATTTTGTGCAAAGATTGAAGCAAAGGGGTGCAGCAAAGTCAATGTGGATAGAGAAGATAAGAATATCATCATTTTCTTGATCAACCCCATGCCAAAAATCCATTAATAAAGTGCTGTAAATGTGGTTAGAATGTTGTATCCAATATGGATGATGACATCACAAGAGGAGGAGATGATTTGTTCCAATGCTGAGAGAAGATCTTCTAAATACTCCTAGTTTCTTTGAGCAACCAGGGCAGTTAAGCGAGACAGTTTAGGAATGGTTTTAACAGTATTGCGAAGATAAATGACACCACAAGAAGCACTGGTTGCAATATATCTTCATAAATGCATCCACTTGTTGGTATCTTGAAATATTAAGAGGAAGTATTCTCTCTTTGTGAGGTTGTGAAATATATTATGTGTTTTTGTTGGACTGAGCACCCTGATGCCCACGGAGGTATCTTAAATAATAGCATTACATCAATTGCTTTGAACCTTGCCCAAGGCTGAGAACTGATTTTCCCTTAAATGTGCGAGACCACGCAAATGTTCTTTCTATTTTGTGGCACTCCACATTGCTCCAACTGGTTAATGGATATTAAGTTGGTTGTTGGTTTTGTCCTTTTAGGGAAAAAAGAATGTTTGTCTGAAGCTCTAGTTTGATAGGCAGCAGTAAGTTCCATGTGTTTGTCTGAAGCTCTAGTTTGATAGGCAGCAGTAAGTTCCGTGTTGGAGGGCATGTTGCCACTGGTGCTTTGGACTTTTTCTTGAGCATAAAAAGGACAAAACAAATACCAAGTTAGATGCCACCTAGTAGTAGATGCAACTTCCATGCCTATGTGGATTTAGTTAAGAAATATTGACTTAGTGAACCATGGATTGAAAGAATGTGGGAAAAATGTCACAGTTTCAAGCCTCAGCATGATCATATTGTGCAGGGTTTCTTTGCAGCCACTTGAATACTCTGTTTTATGGTGGACTGCTAGGTAGCATTTCAATTTTTCTTTTCCAAGACAACCTAAAACAAAATAGTATGGTAAAACTGTTATTCAAAGTTGGAGGGAAAGCTTCTTGAGATCTAAACTAATCTAAACCTAAACTAAACTGCCCTAGACACCAAATTATAGACAATTTACAGCTATCAACATTGCACAATAACTTCAAGAGGGTTTTTCATAAAATGAAATAACTGCTTGCTGATACTTTTGCCTTAGATACAAACATTAGATTGAAAACAGTTGTGTCTTGCAAGTGAGATTTTAGTTTTATGAATGAAAGCAAACTATCTACGCACAAACAAACACAATCAGCTAAAACAGATACCAATAATCTGCTACAAACAAGATTTGAAATAATGATATATAGAAGACACTTGATTCCAACAAGGAAACAGCACAGTTGCATACAACGCCATAATCTTGGTAGATAACCTCAATGGAAAGCTGGATGGTAATATCGATTTCAGTTCAATTAATGGAATCACGTAGTTATTAGTTAACCAATTGAATAATAACTTCTGCGGCATAAGCATAGTGTCAATCTGTGTCACAAGGTTCGCCGAATTTCATGCTTGAAGTTCGGAATTCGGCGAACACTTAAAAAATGTATGAAATTCGTTAAAATTCGCGGCTAAATTCGTACGGAAAAAGCGACCGTATTTTTATTAACATATATTTTTGTAAAGCATTTTTTATTAGGGTTTTTAATAGGTATCAGTCATGATGAGATCGCTATTGAAGTATGGAATTTCTCCCATGGCTAGGGCACATAGAACATATCTTTTGCATACGTTTTTTTTCAGCCGCAATAGGTCTCAAGGCGCGATAGCAAAGGAACAGCGAGTGAGAGGAAGTGCTTTGAATGACGGGCATAGAGTTTGGTGTCGGACCTGCAGGCTGTTTGAAGTTGCAACGGCCCGCGCCATCGCGTTTTAAGCATTCGCCGAACTTAAGAATATATTTAACTTTTTAACATTTAATTTATGTAACTTCCTCGAGATGTTTCATTCTAAGTTCTGGGAATATATAAATTAAATAATATTTAACTTCCTCGGAGATGTTTCATTCTTAAGTTGTGGGAATATATAAATAAAATAATATTTAACTTTTTAACTTTTAATATATTTTACTTTACTTATTTATTTTTATTTATTTGTTAATATTAACATTTAATAATTCAAATTTAATATTTTAATATTAAAATTATTAAATATAAAAATGAACAAATTTAAATATTTAAATTAAATTTGAAACCTATCAACTAATATAGTATTATTTTAATATATAATATTATTTTAATATTTATAAATTATTTTTACTTATATATATTATTTATTATATATAAGAAAATATATTACATCATATAATATTTTTAGTATATATAATATTTACTAGTTTTTATATACTATTAATATTATTTAATTTCATAAGGCGAATTTAATCCGAATTTTTTACTTTTCGAATTTTTTCCTTGCCGAACTTCATCCGAATTTCAATGTTGCCGAACTCGAATTCGAATTCGAACCTTGTGACTTAGGTGTCAATCATTATTTTCTTTGTCTTATGCTCGAGCACTTATTTATATGTTACAAGATGCCCAATTGTTTGGACTTTAGAATAATAATTTTTTGATCCGAAAAATCATGCTTTAAAATGAAATACTTGAAGCTGTGAAAAAATAGGAAACAAAGGAACTTCAAAACAAAACTAATATAAACAACTAATTAAAATCAGCATAAAAGAAGACTCGCAGCACTTATCAGAATTAGAATGCCAGAAATAACCACTGCTAGATGTAGTTGTTGCTAAAAATAACAATATTGCTCACAAATGGCCTTTGTGATTCTGGAAGTTCTCGTCAGTCTGAAACTGATTGATTCTTTGAAAGACTGAAACCTCCAAAGTGCCATGAGGCCTCACCAGTCCACTTGGTGATTTGAACTTGATGCCGTTTGTTGAAGAAAAAATAATTGATCACTTCAAACCTTGACTGTCTAACCCGATCAGCAGACTGTGAACCACCATTGTTGAAAGGTTTTTTCATGAAAAAAAAACATGGTTGAATGCTCAAATAAGAAGATGTCAAAATATTTTAGTAGGACTTGGTGAAGACATGTAATCTGTTGGCGTTTTAATTCGCACCTCTGGAATGCGAATTAGAAACGGACAGCTATGTGCAGTAACCTGCTCTTCAAATTCGGAGGGGAAGCTCCCTCTTTGCTGATGGTGTTCAAGGAAGTAAATTAAATCTAATTTGCCTATCTTTTTGGTTCAGCTAAGAGCACAAGGTTTATTTTCCCCTCCTTGCTGATGGTGTTCAAGAAAGTAAATTAAATCTAATTTGCCTATCTTTTTGGTTCAGCTAAGAGCACAAGGTTTATAAAACTCAAGTGCTGTAGTTGAGATTTTTTGATTTAGATCTTCAACTACGACTAACCTACGCTAAACACGTTTCTAATTTCTCAAGTAAAAGCAGAGCAAGAGAAATAGAAATGAACACAGTTTGATTCTATGACAAAATACTTAGATAAACTCTCCTTCCAACATACATCTACTTACTTTCAATGTAAACTGAAATTAAAGATCATATAAGCATAACACAATAAATGGAAACTTGAGACATTATATCAAGGAAAAATAGGCACAAGACTTTATTTCTCAAATCTCTGGAACAAAAGATTACACTGAACACATGCATGAAACAAAAACTTGCAGGTAAAAGAGTCTTGCAAACTTGTTCTTATACAAAGTGAACAACAACTACAAGACAACTTGAAGGCAAAATAAGCTCAACAATTTGTTATCACTAGTATGGTTCCAAATAAATGAGCAAGACTGCTCTTATTTATAGACAAGCAGAGGAGTAGGGAACCCTAAAATCTCCTTGCTTTTACAACTATGGCTTGCTCAGTAAGCAAGCTTTATTTCTAAAACTAAAAGAAGATAACATCTAACTACCTACGAAAGCAGGAAAAATAGGAAATGCCAACTATTATATTTTATCTTCTTTCTCTTCTTCAAAGAATAGATAAGAATTGTTCCGAGAATAAAAAGAAAGCAGAAAGAAAGCTTCTAGAAGAAAGTTGCTTTAAATTTTGATCACATACGCCAAAAAGCTGTGTCTCTATCAGGTGTATCAATACTATCAATAGCAAAGTTTTGCTTTTCTAGGATATCCTCTTCATCTGCAATTGATCTCAGGAAATCCTCAACCTCATTGGCCGCTTTCTCGAACCTTGTTGACATCATGGAAATCTGACTCATGCCGCCATCACTGCTACGGACAACACTCTGAAACTGGGCTTGCACTTCATCAGTTCTGACATAGGAATCGTCATCATGATGACACCGAGCAGGGATCTTTGTAATAAACTCATTTATGAACAGAAAAGCCTCAACCACCCTTTGCGTGTACGCAACAAACTCTTTGATTATCCTCTCATAGGTTCTCACCTTGAAGAAGTGACGCTCTTTCCATGCAAGGATTTGCCTCTTGTGTTCTCTTGAAACCATTCAACCATAGGCTGTATCCAAATCTGCAATGATGATTTCATGCCTTGGTTTCACTTCTGCCATTGATTGTTCAAATCCTTGAATTCCTTGTCGTAGCTTATGAGCGTTGTCCCTTAGCTGAAACATCTGTGCCAAGATTTCTTTTCCTCTGATGATGAAACCCTCAATCCATTCTTGAGTTTGCTTCCCACATATTACCAGTTGTCTCAACTGATGATGATCAGCTAGTGTCTCTAGAACCTGGGGCAGCAACTGAGTAGCCTGTGAAGGCCATGAACAAGGTTAGAAATGTAAAGTCTTAGTTGCCGTATTTCAGCCTTGAAGGCTGCCTTGTCTTCTCCATCTTTGAGCACTCTTTCTTGAAGGCTTTCAGATGCAACTCTGAACAAACTAACATCCGCATGTTTGGTGCTTTTGCCAAGATTAGCCTTCACCATCACGAAGTCATCTACACCCACTTCATCTCCGTTTCTATCTTCAAGAGGTGTAGCAGTCTCCATGATCATCTCACCATCAAGATTTCTGTCAAAATGAACTTGCCCCTTTGCTTTCTTCTTAGGCGCCTCCTGATAGATGACTTCAAGATCATCAAAATTCAACTGATATGAAGGTCTTCTTCTCTTCCTTCCAAAGGAGCTCTCAAGCCAAGATGTGGTATCTCTACTAACTTCCTTGGGAGGTTTAGTTGCAACTTCTTCATCTTCTTCATCCTCTATATCAATATGTATAGGCGAAGACCTTGGCAATGGTGGAGAAACATGTGTTAAAGGCTCGTCTGTTGCTTCCTTCTGAGGCACGGACTCTACAGGAGGAGCTTCTGCTTCAGCTGTAGGTTGCTCCTGTATGGTTATATTTGAGAAGTCCAGCTTCTTCTTACGTTTTTAGTTGACCTGCTGCCCTTTACACCTTCTTGAGACTGACTTACACCTTTCCCTTTTGATTGTGCTCTGGAAGAAGAGGGAAGTGATAGCTGCACCCTTGGCGGCTCTGCTGCTGGAATGGATTTCTTCCTCTTGAGGACTAAGAAAACCTTGCTGTGCTCGAGGACTTGTCTTGTCCTTTCTTCAACTGAGAGTGACTCTTTGTTAGCCCAATTGACCTGTGGAAGGGGCTAATCTTCAATTCGCTTCCGAGTGTACATTGGGAGAAGTACATCTCCATCATCATCTGATAATCCCTCGATATCCTCTGATAGGCAGTCTTTCATTTGATGAAGAGTGAGCCTGCTGTAACTACGCCTCTACACCTCAAACTCATCTTTGCAGTTAGCCCAAAAATCTTCAAGAGCGGGCAAATGAGCATAGTTCTTCTCAAGTCGGGCAGCGAAGACACCATGAGGGTCATATGATCGTCTCTCGCTGTATGGCTTGAGACCAAGTGCTGCCAACTCATCACTCATGGTCTTAGCATCCGCTGTTGATTTGCATGTATAAATTCCCAGCTCAAATGGAAAACTGAAGGTGGGTTTCTTTCTATTCCTCAAGACTATGTGGAAATCATGTGCTTGCCTTAGGAATTCCATGAAAACAACTTCATCTGATGTAATGTCCCCTTCTCAAGTGTGATGAATTCAGTTGACCGTTGGCCTATTCCGGAGACCCGTAGGCTACTAGGAGGGTAAAATTAGGGTTTCCTGTTTTGGAGGTTGTTGTTGCTCGAAATTTGGAGATTGACTTGCGGATTCTTTCTGGGTTTTTAGAGAGCTTCGCAGTGATATGACTTGCAATGCAATCCGAGCATCTTTTGGAATTTACTATTTTTAGTAAATTCTATTTCTGGTA
The DNA here is from genome assembly GCA_007258455.2 of Sequoia sempervirens. NCBI lineage: Eukaryota > Viridiplantae > Streptophyta > Pinopsida > Cupressales > Cupressaceae > Sequoia > Sequoia sempervirens. Next base: position 107,710 of record VDFB02190966.1, on the reverse strand, counting down.
GTGGTGCTGTGATTTTCAGTGCAGTTGGCTCTCTTCTTCAGCCAGTTCAGTTGGTTTGATCATTTTTGGCCTTGGGATGCATTTTGGAGAGATAAGTTCAATTAATTTAAATAATGTTATATTTTAATGTTGACCCCTTGGCCTAGCTTCATCACTTCAAGTTGTTCTAAAAAGGTGGTCTTCATGGGTGGACGCCTCATTGAGGTAATTTAATATTTTTCAAAGGTCTAAAATCTTTCTTGGAAGGGATGCCAACCTTGTTGAGAGAATTGATTTAAAAATAAAGTCAAAATATAGCTTTGAGAAAAGGGACGCCATCCAAGGAGGGAATTATGAACAAATTCAAATTTGAAAATTAGGGCGCCTTCTTGATGCTTCTAGATGATTCCTCTCAAGCTTATAAAAAGAGGCCTTTGCTCTTCAGTTGAACATCTTATGTCTTCAGTAAAGTTATGCTGCCGAAATGGTGATTGGATTGGTTCGAGGAATGAATGCCTCCTAGCCTTGGCTCGACTTCTTGCTTGAAAGAGAGCAACTAGTGGAGAGTTAGTATGTGTTTGAGTGAGTTTTTGTAGTGAGAAGTTGCATTGTCGAAGTTATTATGCATTTGTATTCAGTTTGGGTATGTTAGTGCATTTTTTGTTGTTGCTGATTTCAAGAAGCTGAATGTTATTTCTACTCATAAATCCAAAAATAAAAATGTCTTCATTTTGGGTATTGTTTACATCTGATTCTCTTTGTTGGGCGACCATTTGAGCTAACTCTCAGATTTTATTATCAAGCTTTGGATTTATTGCAGCCAAATCGCCCTCCTTGAAGGGCCGCCTCCTTTGAGCTCTTTGGATTTTGTGCAAGGAAAAAAAATAAAGCTGGTGTAGGGTGGTTTTGAGGTTTGTTTTTGGGCGCCATCTTCTTAGGAGTAGTTTGCATTTTGTTTCATGGAATTTGGGTGGGTATTGAGGGAGTAGTAAGCATTTGAGTGGAGGTTTTGAGTTGCTGATTAAGCATTTTATGTGCAGGTCTGTCACAAATCAGAATATTAAGATTGGTCCTTTGAGTGGAGTTATTGGTCTTGGCATTCTTGTTAAGCAAGGGAGAGTCTTCTATATTGTTGCAGCATTAATTAGTTCTAATCTTATGTTCTTGGCAGGCATTCTCTACTACATTGTAAGCTGAATAGTAGTACTGCCAGCATCTTCTGATCTATCTCTTCTTGTTCATTGTATTACCCACTGAATAAGTGGAAGAGGCTGGCTTGCCGCCTATCGTACGTTTGAATTGCATTGTAGTTCTTAGTATCTCTGCCATATGGTAGCTCCCTTCCCACTCCGGGTTGGAAAGCACATCCTTGGTGTCGAGTTTACTTTCAACATTTGTAGTTGGTAGGGATCCTCTGACCATATGTTCGTCCACCTTGGACACATTCTTGGTTAGAGTTACTCAGTTTTAGTATTGCATAAAGATCCTCTGACCATATGCTCACACCTTGCCCAACTCGGGATCCTGGTGTACATTCTTGGTTAGGGTTAATTCCGCATCGTTTGGGTTTTCAAGCTAACCTTAACGGGTGCATGTTGTTTGTAATTGCATTCAAAAATTGAAAAAATTGGTTCGGAATATTTCATCTGATGGGTACCTTGGCAACATAAGTGGAGCACCAGAGAAGCCATAGACTCTAAGGTAGGTGAATGTAGGAAACTGTATAAACCAATTTGCCCACTCTGCTATTGCTGCCCTGACAATTGATGAAATACGAACGTGCAACTCATTATCTAGGTCTTGCACTGTGTGCATCAGGAAAGCCTCATTCACCCTCTTGTAATGGTGTAATGACTTCGTGAACTCCAGCTGAGGGTAGTAGTTGTAGACATGCTGTATGTTTAGAGACCCCTCAGTGTTCAACCCTCTGAATTGGCCCTGGAAGGCCACTAGGTAGACTAGGTAGGATACCATGTGGAATTCATGAATCTGGAAGTATTCTGTTATTTGTTGATGGAGGCTGTCACTGATTAAGGTTGCCCAATCATAGAACTCAATTTTCTTCATGATGTGAGGTATAACATAGAACATCCAGGGTTGAAATTTCGTAGCATCTTCTTGTCCAGTGACCCTGTTGAGCAAGGTGATCATGATAGCAATTTCATCTTTGAATTCCCCTCGCCCGATGTTCTTTGGCAGAGTCTTATGTTTTTCCTTCATCCACTTCTGTGCAATCTTCTTGTTGTATTTCTCCTTATGCATATCCCATATCCTTTCACACTCTCCTTTAGAAATAGTTGCACTTTCAGGCCAAGGGGGAATTTGAGAAGCATTTCTCAATCGTGTTAGGTTTCAAACTGCAGATCACTTTGCCATCTACTGACTGAATCTCCCGTGTCGCTGGATTGTAATGCTTGATGCAAGCGATTACAAACTCTAAACTTTGCACTGAAATAGGAATGGATGTTGCTGCGAGAAGTCCAGAGTGCCCTAGGTTTCTGATTGTAGTGTTACCTGCGTTCTCCAAAGCATGTAAGTTGAACACTGGCTTGATGTGATGCAAGTCAATCTCAGCTGTTTTGATGAAGTCGTGGTATAGTACTGACTTGGTCTTGAAATCATTGGGAGTGTATTCCATTTTGAAAACCTTGAAGATTGCCTGTAAACTTGCCTATATTCAGATAAATTTTGTACACTTTCTAAATTTAGAATGCTGGTTTTTCTTCTTGAAACAGACAAATTTTTTGAAATTTTTCTGAGATATGGGTTTTGTTCATAATTTCGTTACAAGAAGACCCAGATCGTCCGTTTTTGAAAATTTTGAGTGTAGATTGAAAAAGTAGCAAACCCTAATTTCTTCAATTTTTCACCAAAAAAGCTGGCATTTGGGTTTTGTTCAGAAACACATTTGAGACGAACCCAGTTGATCAATTTTGAAAAATACTGAGGGCTGATTGAAAAAGCAGCAAACCTTAGAATTTGAAATTTTTCTTGAAAAAAAACCTATGATCTGGGTTTTCTTCAGAAAAATGTTTTTAGAGGACCCAGATGATCAAATCTTGGAAATTTTGATGATTTCATGGACATGCAAGGAAAAAGCAGCTGCTGCAACTTGAAAAATCTCTTCAAAAATTCTTCAAAATGATAAGCTGAGAAGACCCAGATTGCTGAAAATTGAAAATCTTGACCTTCAAAAATTTGATGTTCTGAATGAAAAAAGCATGAAAAAGCAAGGTCTTATGTTGCTGGTCTGAAAATTTATGAACTTTTGAAAAATCAGCAAGTTGAAGTCTTGAATCTTGAAAAGAAAAACTCTTAAGTTGCTGCTCCTCTTCAACTTGGACGCCACCTGCAAAGAATGATAAAAATTGAATGGCAAAGGCATCTTAAATAGGTTTTTAGGCTTGAGATAACTCTGCTTTCTTTTGCTTTAATCTTCTAAACTTGAAAATCTGCTTGTGCATTGAACATGGACGTTTTATCTTCATCTTGAAATTTTGAAAATTGGCTAAGGCATGACATTTTGGGCGTCCTTCTTGGCTGGAGGCGCCAACTTTCTCCAGATTGTCATTTTTTTAAAGTTTTCAACTTTTTCTCAACTTTGAAACCTAGTTTGAATTTGATTTCCAGCTTCCAGATTGATTTGACGGACGAGCTGAATGATTCATCGTGGAGCTTGATCGAATTTGACAAGATCATTCTAGAGGCACCTTTGGCTAAAAACTTTGTTTGATGCTTCAAAATCATGGGCGCCCATCTCCTTCTGGGGTGCCCAACTTTCTCAGTGTTAGCCATTTTTCTGTTCTTTATTTTCTCCATGTTTCTCTTTGATCTTCTAATGAATCCTTGATTCCAGGAGCTAGATAGATCCGATCGACTAACTGTCAGATTCACTGGATAGCTTGACTGATTTTGAAGAGGGTCTCTTGGGAGTGATTTCATCTAAAAATTGAAACTGAGGGCTCAAAAGCTTGGGCGCCCCTGGCTAGCTAGGGCGCCCAACTTCACCAAAGTTAGAATATTTTCTGTGTTTTTAGCCTTCGCTTTTGACTTCTGTGATTTTGCTCATGTTTTTCCCTCTGTTCTGCCTTTGACATCTGATGACTGCCAACTCTGATTGACGTGCTGATGATCTCATTGGAAAGCTTGATCAACTCTGAGGAAGTCATGTTGGAGGTGTTATCTGCAAATTCATCCATTTAGGCCCTCAAAGTCTAGGGCGCCTATCTCCTTTTGGGGCGCCTAATTGCTCCAGACTTAGCCATTTTACTTGATTTTCATCCTTCAAAGTTGAACCTTCATTTTATACCTTCAGCTTGATCTGAATTCGCCGATGTTTGACAAGTCTGACGATCCGACGAAGACATCCACTGCGAAGCTGACAAGATCTTGAAGAGATTGAGCTCATCTGCAAACCCTAATTGCTGAGTTTGACCTCTCAAAAAGCTGGGCGCCCTTGGGCACTTGGGGCGCCCAAAGTTCTCAGACTTAGAAGTTTTTTGAAGTTTTCCATGGTTTGCCTTTTATCTTTTGGTTGAAACCTCCCTGTTTGATCTTGAATTCCGGGTGATTGGTTGATTTGATGATTGCGCTGCCGGACTCACTGCAGAGCTGGGAAAAATCTGAACTTTGCTTGGAAGCATGAACCCTGATTCCACCATTTGATGCCTTGAAAAGTTGGGCGCCTATCTCCTCCTGGGGCACCCATGGCTGGCAATGTTAGTCAATTTTTTTGCAGTTTTCAACTTCCTCCTTTGTTCTTCGTGCATGTTCATCATCTCATCTTCTGCTTAGTGCTTGAATGTTTGAATCTAACACCTGGTAGCTGACTGACCTCCATTGATGACTTTTAGAACTCCCGAAATGCTTTCTGAAATTGAAAAAACAGAATAAACCCACTAGGTGATTCTGACTGCACCAGCCTGATGAGGAAGTATTTTGAGCCAATCAAAATTAGTTTGAACCCTAGAAGCCACACTTTCTATTTTTAGAAAATTTTGCCAGTATCCGTTTCGAAAGAAACCCAGAGAAACACAGAAAAAGTTTCTATTTTTAGAAAGTTTCTAAAAATAGCAAATTTTCAGAAAGTTTCTAAAAATAGCAAATTTTCCTAAAAAGTAGGGATGAAAAACTAAGATTTGGGTTTCTTAGATTAGGTCGCTTTGAGCAGACCCAGATCGTTGGATTTTGGAAATTTTGAGTTTTTACCCCTCATGCAAGACATGCAAACCCCAATTTTGATCTTTTTTGACAAATTTGACAAGACTTCTACTCATTCCTTCAAAATGCCTAAGTGTAGCAAAAAAAATAATTTGGGGTACAACATAATCAAAATCTGGATTTGCTAATTATTAATCCCATTCTTGCATCAAACTCCTTTTACAAATGCAATTCATGCGCTAGTTGCCTGCAAGACATAATGAGGCGTGATTACCTCCATTTTCGTCACCCTTCCATCCCTGGCATGTGGCTCTCATTTGGCAACCAAATGCACATGATATGGGTGTGATTTTGTATTAAACTCTACCAAATTTTTCAACCACTTGCAATTATTTTTTTAAAATTTTTTACTTGCAGGCATTTCGTCAAACAGTTTATGGAATGTAAAACATTTCAGTTTTTTTTCAGTCTATGATTAAAATAACATTTTTGCTTCTTCCTTCAAATCATGTAGTGTTCCCTAATGGATATCCATAAAATTTAAAATCATATGAGCATTCTAATAAAAAATTTCTACCGCATCCTGCAATAAAATCATCATTACAAGCAATTGTAAATGCATGTACGATCAAACACCTTATGAGCAGAAAATGAATACCAGTAGCAATTGGAAGGTCACCATAGCTGGATCAATTCAACTTGCACTCGTTATTAATACCTTCTGCTTATCTGCAACTTGTCTCATGACCTGCCTACAGGCAGCTGGAATAGTACAGCGATCACTTTTGAGTGTTATACATTCATAGAAATGGAGGTGTCAGATTTTGGAGGTGTTATGACCGTTAGTATGAATTTTGGAAAAACCTTAAACTGTCTCATTTACTCTTGCAACCCCCTTCTTTCTGTTCATAGCAAATAAAAACATAGGTGGTGACTTCCTTTATGACTCAGCTCTCTTTGAACAGTGCAGACCTGATGTATTCCATGTTACCCTTAACACTTGTGACCTCCCCTTTAGAATAATTAATTGCTACAATATTGATTTATATGTTCTTCAAGGGTACTGTAAGGTTTTCATTGAAAGCATGGCGGCCAGCAAAAACATTCAATGCCTTGCTTAAATTCCACCTCCATCTCTGTAAAGCTGCAACTGGAAGAAAAATACACTAAACCTTTCCAAATAAAATTCAATACAGCACTTCAAACTTATGGTGTCCTCAGTCTGGCATAGTTAGTCAATGAAGAATGGCCAACACAATAAAATTAATCTTTCCTTACAAATTTGTTATTTGTCTACCAAACTTCTACAAATTTGTTGTCTGTAGAAGTCCATGCACCTGGAAAAATATGAAATGCACTACAAATTCCCTCCTTGAAACTATCATCTCAGCTGTGAATTTCATGTGAATCCCACCACAAAATAATTCCTGCTTTCAACACAAGGCGTGATCCTGAATGAACCAAATTGTATTGGCTAGGGAAGATCTTTCACTCCCGAAACCAATCTTACCTTGGGGTTTTGTCGAAGGTGTTTGAGATGAATGAAGTTCTGTCTTACAAAGAAAATAGGGTTTGATAAAATGTTCAGAAAAATCCTTTTCCTTCTTCAACCCTCCTCTTATAACTTATTTTGAGGGAAAATATTTAATTTATTTTCTTTTCCTTTTATTTTCCCGCAAACCTTAAAAGTGACTTTTGCACTTAGTCGCCACTTTAAACTTAAAATAAAATATCTAGTAGAAAAATCATTCAATTGAATAATAAAATATTATTTGCACTTTACTAATAAAAATAAGCTATTTGGAGCAACTAAATATTAAATCATTAAATTAATTTGAATTACTCAAGAAAAAGGGGACATGACATATTTTCTCCTGTTGGCCATTGACTTGCCTTTAGTTGTGCAAATTCATCCTTTTGGCCAACCTAGAGTCATTTTGGATTTAGAGTATCATGTTGGTAAATGTAGCTGGATTGCGTGACAGTGAGGTGTTATCTTGGCATATTCCTATCTGTTGAGTGAATTCATCATACTTGACCAACAAAATGAGCATGGTCATGCTATTTACCTCTCAAAACCTAGTTGCTAGAAACTTGTGTGAGTTCAAATTTATGGCCACCTATCATGGTGTTTGATTGCATTTCTGGGTAATCACTACCTGGCTTTTATCCTTCAATGGTGTTATTGGAAGAGTATTGCTTGGCTTTAACCTCACCATCATGTGATTCATGTCCATTTGCCATTTAAATTGCTTTCAATTTCATTTTTCACATCCCCCTACCTGGTTGCCCACAAATTGTTTCACGATTTCAGTACAATTGCTTGTTAACCTTCCAACTTGGCTTTTGATCGGGTATCACATGGTTCATTGACATCCTTCAATGTTGGGATCTTGCCTTTAGCTGGTTTATGCCCTTAAACCCACTTGCTTACAAACATGCCTTTTTTTCCCTTGAAGAATGCATTTGTTGTTTTGTTACTTGTCTGTTCTGCTGCAAATTGAACGAGGGGAAGAAAGACAAGTTGAACCTTGTATATATGGTGTTATTTGGTTCAAATTAAATCTCGTTGGCCCTAATTCTGCCCTTGAACAGCTAGGTTGCCCCTAAACAAAAAAAAATTCTTTTGAAACTTCCTCGCGAGTATAACAAATTTAATTGATATTTAAACTTAGGGGAGCAATTGCTCAACTAGGAGGTGGGTTCAATAATTCTTTGCTTCATAGTTGAAAATCTTGGATTCGGCAATTACTTGGTTGACCCAAATTTTTTAAAACTCAAGACTTGGCAAAAGCTTGGCCGAAAATTTCTAAGTTGCCGAATCGGGTACAAGCACGGGTATGGGTACGTGGGTATGACAAAAATTTTTGGTGGGTTGGGTACGGAATCGGGTACGTCCATACAAATATATATATATATATATATATGCAACCTAGAAACAAAATTAAGTTTAGAATGTCATATACCAATACATATGATAAACAAAACCATGAAAAATTTCAATTTTTGAAACATAATATACTAATTTAAATTCAGTTTTCACTATCAAAAGGATCAAACTTGAATGCCATGATAGATAATCATTGTTTAACATTTAAAAAATACAAATAGTAACCAATTCACTAATCTGCAATTGCATCAAATGGCTCATCACCAAGACTAAGATCATCATCAACATTAACATTAGATGATGGAACCACATTAGCACTTGCACTAAAAGTATGTTGACTGCTTGACTCCTCAAAAATTGAAGAAGATTGTGGAATTGCAGCCAAAGAAAGATCTAGGTCTGCTCACTCCGGTTCTACATCCCACATCTTTGCTGCCCCTTCTTTGTACTCATCCTCTTTGTGAGTAAGAAGGTGCAAGTTGGAATGAACAAACACTAGCTCCTCTACTTTGTTTGATGCCAATCGATTGTGCTTGACTGAGTGGATGAAGGAGTATGTACTCCAATTCCGCTCAGCTGAAGAAGAACTAGCAACCTATTGAAGCAAAGGGAGCTCTCATTAGAGTTGTTAAATTAAAAAAATTGTAAATCAAACTTCAAATTTGAAAATAACACATTTTAGTTTTAAATTTTAAATGATAAAACTTAATAAGTTAAAAACTACTTGAGATAAGACTTTTATTGGAAGAACTTGGAGGTGTGGCATCTTGCAGCCATTGAGGTACCACCAAGAGTGAGCATCCTTCTTATATTGTCACGGATAGCAGAAGGACTTTGATTATTAGAGTCACAAAAGCTAGCAAATTCACTTGAAACTACATCTTCCATCTTAGTATCAGGGAAGAGTTTAACAAGAGCTTTCCTAAACCCTTCATTGACTTCTGTTTCATGGTATGGTGGCAATCTGTAATGTCCCCATTTTTCGAGCATTAGAGTTCGTAAGGATTAGCCTATCATTTGACCCTCGTAGGCTGACAAATGTGATGAGAGGGTCTTCCTTGGCAATTATCCAGAGTTTCAGGACGTTACTCCTCCAGTTGGTTCAGGTTTGGGCCTTTGCAGAGGCTTCCAGAGTGATATTTAGGCACTTACTATTTATAGTAAGTCAAGCCGACAGGGGTTACTATTTTTGGCAGGGCACCTAGCTCAGCTAGTCTTCTCAGTTTCGACCCAGTTTGACAATTTGATGAGCAAACGGTGAATAAAGGAGCATTTAATAATAATTAAAATAATTATTATTATGACTTTATATTATAAAGTCACTTTAAGTGAAATATTAAAATATTAATTAATGGCAAATTATAAAGTATTTAATACTTTATAATAGTGGAGTAATATTAATAATTAAATGAGTATTTATTACTCATTTAATATGGACGCCATTTATTAGTAATTTGCCTAAGTCTCTAAAAGGGCGAATTATTATATTATTAAATGCAATTAAGTTGATTTTTTGAAAAGGGTCGAACTTTTGAGGAAAAAGATATATATTTCTCTTCAAGACAAATCGAACTCATTATTGATGATTATTTGAATTTGTCTTTTCTCTCTGAGAACTTTTGGAGTTGGAGAAACAAGGGTTTCTACAGATTTCAGTCATTCCAAGCTTTGGAGAACGATACCTCTTCTTAGTGTAGCTTTCCGAAGTTGTGAAAGATCAGCTTAAGATTGCTCATCTAGTTGGCTTCATACAGAAGTCGAATTTGTGCTTATTGGAGGAGAATCATCAAGGGTTTGAAGAGCAGATTTTAGTTTGTTGAAATAACCACCATTGGAGAAGAAAAATCAGAAGTTATTGATCTGCTGCTACAGTGACGCGTGAATAGTACCCGCGCTACAGTGACGCGTGAACAGTACCCATGCTACAGTAAAAACGCTACAGTGATTCGCTACAGTGATGTGCTTGGTTGGCGTTGCTTCATCAACATTTTGAGAGGGTTTCTCTTGCTGTGATCATTTCCAGAATTTGCCAGTATGCTGATATGAAGTCTGCTGTAGCTGATCAGAGGGTTTCAAGGCATGTTTACTTGTGAGTTTATAAATTGTAACTCCTAGATTTTCTGGGTATTGTTGTTTTAGATAATAGGGGTTATTTTATGAACTGGGTTGTCAATACATTATGAAAATAATGAGTATTTAAGCTGGTATAAAAATCTGGAATTTTCAGCTGTGTATTTCCAATGCAATTTCAGTTTTGAGTAAAAAAATTATTATTGCAACATCTCCTATTTTGCGGCATTATATTGTTGTATCAAACCATTGGCAATATATGATCAAAACACAAAGAAAAGCACAAACCCATCAAACACAAGACAAAAAAACTTTATTATTCAGCATAGTTGGGGTTAAGAGACACCTGGTCTCTTATACAATCTGTTTGGTATAGCAAGGACTTGGGGGCTGTAAAATTTGGGAGTCAAAGTGAAGGCAAAAAGATGGAGTGGGGTGGTCATTTTGTTCCACTGGTCAACACAAATTGCATGCATCTCTTTGAAGAGGGTTTCTGTAGGATCTAGCTCTTTTTCACATATGATGCTTTTCATCTTCTCAAGCATTGAGTCAATGCCATCATAAACCTCTCCCAAGCATGGCTTATCCATGTCAGTAAAGCGTATCATGCTCAATATGGGGTCGGTGAAAGCAAGAAGATATTCCACCTGATCCCACCAAATGTCATCTAGAATCTTATGTTTTAGATTTGCTGCCCCCTCACTGTTTGATTGCCTCCATATAGACCATGATTGGTTAATGACCATAGCAGAAAGCGCCTCTCGCACTTTCACAAGTCGTCTCAAGACGATTGTGTTGGATGCAAATCTAGTTTCAGCCACCTATTTGAAAATAAAAAGTAAATAATTAAAATCAATATATATATATATATATATATATATGTATTCTAAATAAATTAATGAAGTAAAACATAATATTAAAAAAATGCAATGTTTGAAGTTTGAGTTACCTTCAGTAGCTCTAGTTGCGAGAATGATCTAAAGATAGCTTATGACATGTGGTGATTTGTTATGAACATTTGGATCTCTTCAGCTTCAGCATAGACTTGTTTGATCCAATCTATTTTTGTGCCCAACTTTTGTAGCATGAGGTTGAGGGAATGCACGACACAAGGTGTCCAAAATATATGTTGGAATCGTGACTCAACTATCATACTAGAAGCTCTGCAATTCTTCACATTGTCCGTTACAACTTGGACAACATTTTGAGGTCCCACTTCATTAATGCATTATATAAGGATGTCAACAGTAAATTGTGCATCATTTATCTGCCCCTCACAATCCACAACTTTTAGAAACATTGTCCCTTTAGGGCACACTACAATCGCATTAATCAATGGTCTATTTTTCGCATCCTTCCATCCATCAGAAATAATAGACACACCTATTTCGTTCCATGAGGCCTTGATGGGATATAATGCATCTTCTATATGTTTGACCTCCTTCGACAATAAAGTGGTACACACCTTCTCATAACCTGGGCTTGTGTACCCCTTTGGAGCTTCATTTCCTTTTCTTATCATGTCTTGTCAATAAGGTGATCAAACAACATTGAAAGAGATACCATTTGCATAGAGGCATCTTCCAATGGCTTGGTCAACAAGCTGTCTTGCATCATTATTAAATGCCGTCTCCAACGGTCCCTTTGCTCTCTTCGAAACATTAGCCTCATTGACATTTTCACCTTCATTTGCTCTCAAAAAGGGATGGCTTTCTAGTACAATGTCAGGATGACTAATATGTGTGTGAGATGAAGTAGATGGCATGTTTGAGCCCTTTCCTGTACTCAATGGAGGCCCCATTTTATTTTGAAACCTTGCCTCTACTTCCTCTTGCTCTACAATATATTCTGCTATTTTATCAAGTGTTATATGTTTTCTAGGCTTTCTTGGACATGGTTTAATTCCTTTCCCAGTAATTGCGCACAAATGTGCTTTCACCTGGCTATAGAAACTAGTGTATTTCTTCTTACACCTGGGGCATATCCAAAGACATGTCCCCCACGTGGAATTTGCTCTACTATTTCTACATGTCTCCATAGCGGTGAAGTCAGGTCAAATTTGAATGAGGGATTAGTATTGCCAACGGAAGTTGAACTGTCTGCCATGATAATTAGAACGTACAAACCTGCAACAAGTAGCAATTTCTAATTTAAAAATTGTTAAAAAAGACTAAAGCTTTATTAAATTAATTAAATAAATAATAAACTTATTATCTATAATTCAAAATTATAAATCTAATCATAAATTATAATTTTTTTGAAATTATATAATTTATAATTATAAAATATAATATATGATATTATTTTATTAATAATTTAATTATATAAGATAATAAGACTATAAGTCTATAAGTAAAACTGTGAAATAAATTAATAATAATTAATAAATCGTATAACTATATTATTATTATTTATATTACTATGAAATCAAAAATATAATAATATTAAATATGTAAATTTAAATTTTAAAATACTAAATACTAAAATTATATATTTAATAATTATATTTTAAAAATTATATATCTTAATTATTATATATTATGGAATATGTAAAATAAAAAAATTATATATACTATATATTATATATTATATATTATGAAATATTTATTATTTAACAAACAACAAAAATTAAAAATATAATAAGTTTATCATATATAATAAATTTATTATTTATTAAATATAATATATAATATGAAATGTTAAAATATTTAAAAATCTAAATTGAAACGATTTATTATCATTTATATTATCATTGTTTTTTAAAAAAATTTAACAAAAAAAAAAGAAAAATAAAAAAGCCCTACCTTTGGTCGGTCCCGCGAGTTTCTACCTCCTCTGGTTGTGCACGTTTTTCCCTGGTTTCCTGGTTGTGCGTGTCTTGCGTCCCTCTGTGTGCCTTCGTCTTGTGTCATCTCTTTGTGAGCCGCTTTTTTGAGCCGTCGTTTTTCTCTGTACAGTGAGAAAGAGTCGTTCTTTTTGTGCGAGCAAATGAAGAAAAAACAAAATGCTTTTGCAAATGAAGTTGAACGCATGCAAAATCCGTGTTTCAATCGCATTTTTTCGCCCTAAAATCATGAACTTTGATGCAAAAAAAGTAAAAAACGGTCAAAAACGTGTTCAAAATGCCACGTGGTCATTCGAAACGCCTGGAATCATTTTGAAAATTCGGAAGCATACTCATAGGCAGAAAAACAATTCCTGTGCAATTCTTGGCCAATTCATACCTGTACCCGTTTCCGAAACGATTCGTCTTTGGAATCAATGCCCTGAGAGGAGCGATTCGGCTACTTAGAAAAATTTAGCAATGACTCAGTAGATTTATAGAACATTGAAAAATACATTAATTTTTAAAAATATTATTCAAAAACATGCATATTATTAAATTTATGGAATATATTACCTATTTCCTTTATATAAAGATCAAAATTAGAGTGCAATAGTAATCATAGAAGCATAAATCTGCAAAAAATCCCGATTAATCGCAATTTTTAAAAAATCTGCAGGTTGGACGATTTTTTGAAAAAATCATTGACCTTTTGGTCAATGATTTCTTCCCGTTTAAAACTGCAAAATCGCCAAAAAACGTGTTTAAAACCTGCAAAAAAAAAGCGAATAACATCACGCTGATTTTCGCGCGGAAAAAAAATCATGAGACCATAGCTTGTTGCTTACTATTATTCTTTGATAGAATTTTTCCAAGCATCCATAGCTTGTTCCAAAGCACCTGTTTTAGGCTTTCAGCCATAGCAGCAAGGCAGTGAATTGTTTGAAAAAATGCCTCAAAGAAATGTGCTCTCATGGTGATGGAATGCCATGATAAAATGCTATGGATTGTCATGGCATTCGATCACCATGAGACCACATTTCTTTGAGGCATTTTCTCAAACAGTTCACTCTCTTGTCTATGCTATTGCTTACTATTATGCTTTGATATATTTTTTCCAAGCATCCATAGCTTGTTCGAAAAAATGCCTCAAAAAAATGTGGTCTCATGGTGATGGAATACCATGACAATCCATATAGTACCAAGGCAGCAATATGAATTGTCATGGCATTCCATCACCACGTGACCACATTTCTTTTAGACATTTTTTCAAACAGTTCACTCTCTTGTCTATGCTATTGCTTACTATTATGCTTTGATATATTTTTTCCAAGCATCCATAGCTTGTTCGAAAGCACCTGTTTTAGGCTTTTAGCCATAGCAGCAAGGCAGTGAACTGTTTGAAAAATGTGGTAGCATAGACAAGGAGCTTCATCATCGGGAGCTTCTGCCCTCTAGCACGTCATTTGCTACAATTGATTTTTTTGGAACTTTGTACTTAGTTTATAGGTTGACTTTGTACAATGTTACAAACTATATTGTAATAGACATTTTGACAACTGTCACCATCTGATATTTATGCAGTTGTAGTATGTTTTGTGCAATGTAATCAGCGATATGAATATAATCAACAAAAATCTATTTTCTATAATTCATAGATTGAACTCTATTTTATTTGCTCTCAATGTCTGTATGCTATGGAAATGCCATTAAATTTTAAAAAAAAAAGTAGTTTGACTGTTTTTCTTCAATTTTTTGCGTTTTTTTGTAAATCCGATTTTTTCCCTATTTTTTCAAAAAATCCTGAACTTTTGGTTTGCCGATTTTTTCCCCAAACGATTAATGCTGCTATGATACAAATCATAGACCAAAAAACTGAGTTCAAATTTTTACTCCATATGAACTTCAAGTTTCAGTATCAATAAAAATTACAAATTCATATATATATTCTATGACTAAAGGTCAAAAAAATCTATTGCCATTGTGCAAGTGTTGTGGAACTAGATGGTATAGCTGCATCATCTACAATAGGACTGGTGAGGCATAGGAAAGAAATTTATAATGAAACAATTCGATTAAAGATTTAAAATTTTGATGATATTGTTGAAGTTTAAAGTTTAAACTTTAAAATATAAGAGACCTGTAATCAAATTATGAAGCTGCGACAAGAATAATAATGCATAACCACATGCCTAAAATTGCAGCTAGTTTTAACCTACGACCTATTATAACCTTAGCTGATGATTCAGTGTGTTTAACATTGCTACCCGTCAATTGGCTTTTGTAGTTTGCACGAAGCCATCAAAATTTCATTCAGTGACCAAGAACTGAAGCCAAAATATGAGAAAGACCTCACAAAATTTGCTTTTTATGTCAGGTTGAGTTTTTTTACCTAGTCACAAGTTAGTGGTGAATTTACTTGCGAGTTTTCGTGCAAATGGGAAAAAATTGCGGTGAACTTTTTGATAACTTGGAGTCAAGATTTTATATTGAGTACTTGTTTAGGATTTGGGCTTGCATGTACTATGTGTAATTGATGAGTTTGGCAACTATGCTTAGCTTGATCCCAATGAATTTCATGGGGGTGGGTAAATTAAAATTGTAGTGTGTTCATCCTATAAATTCAAGGAATATAAAGCGTTTCTATCCATGTTGCTTGGGGAGGCTGATTTATAGGTGTTCCAACAAATAAGCCATTGGATTAGCACTAATAACTGACTTGGGATGATAGAAAGAAGAAAGAAAATATATTAATGTCCACAAATGACCAAAAACAGGTCAGTGGGACTGGAATGTATAAGAGGTACCATAGGAAAGGATTATGGCAAAAAGGGGGCCTTAGACAAAGCATACACAGATAGGGGTTAACGTAAAATAAGCAAGTACAATAATAAAAAGAAAAAAGGGGAAGATCTCGTAAGGTAATAAATATGAGAAAATCATCTAGGCATGGAATCGAAGTCCTTAAGCATGAGTGTCAAGAAGGTAATAAAGATGGCAGTAGAATGCGGGGCTGTTTTGTTGGTGAAAGATGTTTGATAGCTTCTTTTGCAAGACCATTGACAACTGTCTCAAACTCATCTTGATGTTGGATCTTGAACATTGTAAATTTCCTGAGCATAGCATTTTTTGTGTGGTAGATAGGCAGCATTTTCTATTTCAACCTAGTGTTTTTGTCATGAATATAGTTCTGAACTTGAAAAGTGATAATTTAAGAGTAATCTTAAATAATCATATTTTCTATGTTCATTTCCTTGGAAAGCTTAATTCCTCTTTCCAAATCCAAAAGCTTGGCTATATTTCTAATCTGAATATTGAGGTTTTGCATGTAAGCAACTACAAGTTGCTCATCCAAAGCCTGCCTTCCATTTTTTGGAGATAATAAATTTTTGGGAGGGCCAGGCATTTGAAGAAAACATTCATTATCTTTTGTTCTTGGAAGTTGTTTGATAATGGTTCATCTAGCATGGTAGTGGAGATATTCTACAAGGTTCAAGCTGTTTGACTGTGCATGTTCTGATGCTTCTGCTTTTTTCTAAGGTTGTTGTTTGACTGGATCTGGGCCCATGGCCTCCTCCAGTGATTGAGGGCAACTGGATCAACAAATGTTGAGGAGAGGGGAGTTTCAATGGGGAAAGAGAGGGCTGGTTCAGCAATACGAAAGAAGTCATTCAATAGTGTTGTCCTTGAATTTCCTGGATTTATAAACTGTCTTATACAAGTTCTTGTATGAAATAATTTGGTTAGTTTACCTTTATGAATGGCTTCTTTAGTAAAGCATATCTCTCTTACGAATTTTTAAATTTGTGAAGTTGCCACTTTTTTCCTTTGCAAAGTAAGTGTGACTTGTTCAATGAAAAAATGCAAAAACCTTAATAGTATGTTGGAATATTACCATGGAATGTGTGATATATGTCTTCATTTTCAATGTTTACTTATTTTAGTTTCAATCATTGTAGACTGTATTCTGCTTATCTGTAACATATTGCCTTGACCCAACTGCAATCAGGATCAGCTCGTGTCTGTAGAAAACATCTTGACTAAGTATTAGCTAATTGTTTCAATTCTGAACAAGATTTATTTTCAAATTATTAGTGCTTTGTTGCCAAATGTGAAATTAGACGAGACATGTATTTTTTTTACTGTCATATTTGTAAATTTCTATAGGCATTCTTAAAAGGCGCATAAAGCAACTCTAAGAATTATGCTAGGATTTGAATTAAAATGAAAATGCCTGAAAATAAGATTAGTTTGGTCAAATCTAATTTTCTGGATGCTTCATTTTAATTGAGATTTTAACATAGGTCTTAGAGGAATGCCTACATTTCCTTTATTAGCATGGAGAGCTGTTATATTTTGTAACTTTTTGGCATTTTCTAATTTTTTCTTTACATCTTTATTTTACAGGATCGTGTTATTGGTGTTTTAGATTGGGAACTATCAACATTGGGGAACCAAATGTGTGATGTTTCTTATAGCTGCCTGGTATTCTACCATCTCACAAATTCTAGTCTTCACAGTTCTATGTTTTTTTAAGGTGATCTGAATGAACGATTTATGTGCAAATACAGAAAAAAGGTTATGATTTCATTTAAACCTCAGACATTTATTGCAATGGAAGTTTAGTGGCCCAATATAATAAAAACATTCTATTTTCTTTTACTGCTTAATAAACACTCTACTGTCAAATAGTTTTTTGACTGGTAAGAAATTTGACTGGTCAGCTTTATTGAAATATTAGAGCTGTAACGTATTTCAGTACATTTACAAAATTTTACCAGAGAAGTCACAGTTGTACTGTATATAATAGGTCACATTTACAAAACATGGCACATTCAATTCAATTTTTAGCAATGAGCTTGGTGGCATAAAAAAATGGATATAAACTTTGAGGAGTATGTATGTAGCCTGAAAAGCTCTTTTTCATTTTCGATTTTGGAATGAGAAAAACTCCTTTTACAGCAAGTTGAGGTTGCACGGTAGTGTACTTCTATCATCATGCCTGGTCATACTCTAGTAATAGAAGTATAACGCTACTAATAACTGAGATCTCCAAAGCCTATAGGACATGGCATAAAGATTAACAATTAGGTGATTTGAAAGAGAAAGCATAGGTCTAATCACATGTAAATAAAGACTCATTTATTGGTCGAGAGTGTTGTTCATCCTTGTGACATTAACAATGGAATCTTGAAGTTGGTGTGGTTGGGCAGTGCAAGTAGCATACCAACATGTGGAACGAAATAATTCTCTTGAGAAGGGAGAAATCACCCTCCAAGACTCGGGAAACCTATTAAGGCATGCTTGGTCTCACTTAGAGGTGGTATGATAGCTCCAGAAGGGGCTTGCGTTAGAACTGAATAAAATACGACACAAAGTTAAGTTTCTAAGGGTAATATCCGAGGCTATTCAATTACTCCTATACACTACATCTCAATGATAAAGAATTGTAATCAGAGCATGTCACATAGTTTACCACAAAATACAAGCTTGAATGCACTACAAACCAAATTAAAAAAAAAAAAAAACTACTAATCTACTCCTAAATATATCAGATTCCAAAGAAATTTAATAGATAAGAGGGAGGAGAAAGAGCTTAGAATGAGCTTCTATTATTTTGAAGACAATATTTAATTCAGTGAAGCAGATAAATCAAGAAGGGAAACCAATCTTCATTTGACTAGTTATCACATAGTCAGAAGCCTAAGATTGTGCAATCTGCTGGGACCAATTAACCAGTGAGACAAGCATAGACAGTCACCAAATTTCAAGAGCAGATTGAGTATACGAAACCACACAGATTTCAATACTGTTAGATTTAATAAAGAACTAGCAATAATCAAATCTCCCTACGAACAAAAACAACAAGATGTCACTAATTCAAATACAAACAAGATGAGAACAATAATATTCTACTATTTTTTTTCATGATCCAAGATAAATGATAAGACAAAAGGAAATGGACTAAAAAATATAGACTCTAGGATACATAACTCAGAGTGAGAAGTGTCCCAAAAGAGTTGAATTTGCTACAGTGATCTGGTGGATTGACTCAACACGTAAGAGCAGTGCTGTCAAGTGAACTCAGATTGACGAGGGAGTGGCGGCAATTAAGGAGTGAATGAGGTAGAGGTGGCACATGATTTCCATCAATCAAGTAGATGATATGATTCCCATCATTTGAGGAGATGATATGTGCTCATTATTTCTTAATTCACCTAGTGAATTAAATAAAGTATTTCAGTAAACTTAATATAAGGTGCAATTATATAATTACACCAACAAATACTAAAGCTGCACCATAAACCTCCTGATTTTGATTTATCTCACTTTGAATGAGTTACACATATAGTATCAAAATATCATGATTTAGCTTGGAAAAACCATGAAAGTGAAATGAACTATACTGAAAAAAAATACAAAAACATAATCTTGCCTATTACAAAATGATTCTAACAGTATGATTTTTCCAACCCTCTCAATTGGGGATGGCATTATATTATATAGAGTGCTCTTGAGAGCATCAATCCAATCTTATACAAGTCTAAGGAAAATCAGATCTTATTCTCAAGGACACTATGTTTTCAACTACCTGCTCAGAGAAAAATATCTGCCTCAAATGACACCACATGCCTATTAATTCAATCTTGTAAGGGAAATTCAATTATAAGCCAAACTTTGCAATTATCTATGCAAGGTAGATGACCTTGATTTGATTCATAGATTGTTTCTAGTGTTGTTATTGCAACTTGGCAGCCTTGTCACTTCAATCTCCTTCTTAGTGTAAATGATCCCCTTGTTAGTTCTCAAAGAAATTGGTTTGTCACATGAACCCATGTACAATCATAGCCAACATTAATGTCCTCGATCTCAAAAATGATATGTGGAATCATAAAATTAGTTTGCACCATGACATTTTGCAACAATCAATGACTACAAATTAATATTCTTTTTAAGGATGAGTGCCTGTGTCAATAAAATCTGATCAAATTCTCCTAATCCTGGACATAATGAAAAGAATCAATTTCTGGAAGCATTAATTCTTGTTGAAGCAATTCTATTCTTCAATCATATTGTAGATTTTACTTTCATGACTGGATTTTTCATATCAAATTTTAAATTCACAGAATAAAGTATTAAACATCAAGTGAGTTTTCAAACATTGAATGAATTCCACCAATTTCGTCTCACTTGTAATTTGACCAAGTTACTAACAATAAATACATCTCTGCTCTGACAGAAAGAGTAATCAAATTCAAATTTGTATTCATTCTTTTGGGTAGATTCTTCTGTATCAAGTTTATCATGTGATAACTTGATAAAAGCCAGGCGTCAACTTGTTTGCAGGCATTCCTTCATGGCACATACTAGGATATACGTCATGGTGGATCATTGGGTAAAGATTTGGGTACAGTAAGTGGCATCTTCTGACTAAGTCAACTCATCAAGTTGTGGCTATTGCAAGCTTGCCATAGGTCAAAGCCATTTGTATTTTATTCAAGTTTAGGATCTGAATTTGAAACAAATAAAGGTTAAGACTAGAATTTTGTCAGATCCAAAGGCAAACGAGTTTTTCCAGATGTGAAAGGTTCCCTGAGATAATTCGGACATGAAATCTTTGACTAAATTGGAATTAAAATTGATCTTGGGTTTGCTGGATTGCTTGGATTTTTTAGATTTCATAGTCATCAAGGCACTCCAAGGATAACATGTGGCATCGTCTGATGAGCTTTGTGAGAATCTCAGACCACTCCAAGCATTTAGAGCTATTGAAAGAAAGGTCTAAATGTGAAGTCTGAATTAACCAATCTTGGGTCTGTCAGAGTGCTTAGCTTTTTTTGATCTCATAGCAGTCAAGGTAAAGGCTTTGGGGGTGACACATGGTAGTATCCAGTGAGCTCTTTAAGAATCT
Source organism: Sequoia sempervirens (assembly GCA_007258455.2). Taxonomy (NCBI): domain Eukaryota; kingdom Viridiplantae; phylum Streptophyta; class Pinopsida; order Cupressales; family Cupressaceae; genus Sequoia; species Sequoia sempervirens. The sequence goes on along the minus strand of VDFB02190966.1, from coordinate 86,875 downwards.
TTGATTTCAAAGAGAATCAAGACAAATTGAATAGGATCCTTGTATCTCAGATGTGAAAGGACAATAAATTGGGTTAAGTAAAACTTTCAGATCCGTTGGCTCCTAGACTACTTGGACTGATGGATGTGAGGATTTTTTAAGGGACGTTGATATTACATTTTTGGTTCCAAAGATAACTAAAATTTATTACGGAAAGTAAGAGAATGATTATTAAGATATTCAATATTAAATTAAGGAGTGAAAATCTCCTTAAATAAGAGATACAAAAGATCTATCCATAAAGGATAAGATCGACAACTGATAAAGCAAAGGATAAGAACTTAACTGAAAGAATAAAAGAATATTCCTAAAGTGTAGCCTAACGACTTAATTGACCATTATAAACTAAATATTCCAATATTACTTTAATATCCTCCCTTAATGGTCAATCTGTTAAACACCAAGTTTATCCCAAAATTTTACAAATTGGTCAGAACTCAAGGACTTGGTAAGAATGTTTACAGTTTGGTCCTCAGCTGGACAATATTGCAACATCATTGATCCATGTTCTACAAGTTGCTAGATGAGATGGCAATGAAAATCTATATGTTTGGTACGCTCGTGGAAGATTGGATTCTTGGCAAGCTTTAGCACCCCTTGATTGTCACAAAACAAGGGCAAAGACTTTTGCTTGAGACATTTTCATGTTTGAAAGCACCCTTTGAAGCCATACTACCTCACATGCTGCTTTGATTATTCCCTGATACTCTGGTTTTGTCAAGGAAAGAGCTACCACCTATTGCTGTAATGTCCCCTCTCTAGGCTTAGTCACTTGGATATATTTTTAATTTAAATGCTAAAGTTCTTAAGTTAAGTTAAATATTTAATTTAGTGTTTATAAATTTTTTTAAAGGGGGGAACTTTATAAAGTGGCCTAAGGACAAAAAAGTTTATTTTTAAAAAAAGTGAAATTAATGCTCACTATAGGACATCAAATAGGAGACATAAGGAATTAAAAAATTAAAAAAATTTATTTTCAAGAAAGGGGTGTGGGAGTTACAAGGAAATGAACAAAAGTGTGTTGGAATTCATTTTTGGGTATGTTGGAGATTTTTTTGAAAGAATAGGTAATTGCTGGTTGAACAAAGTTTCACCAAAAGGATTTGTGAGGATGGAAACCTTCATAGAGGACATTGGCTACGAAAGTGGAAGATCTTTCCTGGCTCATTTGCAGGAAATGAAGCTATTGCTAGAATTAACGATGCTCTAGTTTGGCGTTGAGTTTTCAATGGGAATTTTTGGCTGATTAAGGCACTTTATAAAGGACAATAAATATTAATATTCAGCCGGTCAACTCCATTATTGCTAGGCAAGTGATTTCTTGTGGTTTGGGCAAATGGAAAGAAGTCATTTGACCATCTTTGTTCATTTTAATTGGGCAAGGCAAGTTTCAGGTGCAAGGATGAATTGGGAAGGCATTGTGAGACTTTAGAGGTTTAATATTTACCATTTTCTAGTTGGCGCGACCATTCTCTAAGTTAAATGTGAGGTTTGAAAGAAGTCGTATGTGACATTGTTGTTCATGGAAGTTGAAATAGGGTTATTCTTGAAGAGCACAAAAGATTTACTGAGAGGGGGGGGGGTGAATCAGTAAATCAATCACAAACTTTTATTTCTTAATCTTTTTCAAACTTATTACAATCAACTTTTTGATATGAATCAATTTCCCCAAGTTGACACAACTTTATTGAAATAATATTTTTTTCAAAGTAGGCACCAACCTACAGATTTACAAAAGGATGATTTAGTAGAGTGTAACCTACAAGGAACACCTAGACCTTTACAGATTTAGTAGGCACCTACCTACAAGGAGCACCAACCCCTAGTGCAAAGCATCAAACTTTGACTTGATGGATGTTTAGACTGCCTTCAATCTGATCTGCACAAACCCAACTCTCCAATCTGCTCTATGTGATAAATAATACCACTCTAAGCCCACACAAGGAGATGGGAATCTTAGACTGATCTGCTAATCTTCAAAAACAACCACACTTTGCAAACTTGATTTGAAAGTTGAATATATACTTTGTTCAAAGATTGCAACACTTTGATGAAGCAACATGACTGCCTTTTCATATCTCACTCGTATCTTTTCATCTTGTGTTTTATCTTAATTGATTTCTTAACACACCTTTCATAATCGGACTTTGTATTTGTTAACAGTCACACCTGTTAGAAACAGTTTGCAGCAAACATGTCATTTGAAATGCTAAAGAGTGTGTCCCTTCAAAACAGACTCGTCTATTCAAAAAGGAAGTAAATCGCTTCAGGCATGGACGTTTTGTTTAGAATTTGTTGCACACGTCTTTTCAGAAAAAAGACGTCATGTTCTTCAAAGAACTTCATTCGTATCCCTTGAAAGAGAGACGCTTTAGGCATAGACGTTTTGTTTAGAGTTTGTTGCACACGTCTTTTCAGAAAAAAAACGTCATGTTCTTCAAATAACTTCATTCGTATCCCTTGAAAGAGAGATGCCTTCGTACCTTTTGATCTTCAACCAAGTCGAGTTAACCTTAAACATGTCTCTTGTAATTAGTTTGTTCTTTTAACAAAAAGAATATGTTAAAAGACATTCTTCGAACTGAAGGATATACTTTGAAAAATATTCTTCTCTTCTTAATAATCTGAGTTCGATCTGATATAATCTGAATGATATACTCGATATAATCACTTTCACTCGATGTATAACCAGGTCGAACCGATTGTAACTCGAGTCTACTTTGCCAAACGAGTCTACTTTGCCAGATGTTGCAGCACTTTGATTAAATCTGAATGATATACTTCGACCAGTATATCAATTATTTTGAAGATTCTTGCTTAGAATTTAAGCCGACCCTCTCAGTGTCTTTGTTACTTTATACTTTGTTTTGACACTATCTAAGATATCATCAAAAACATTTTATTCCAACACTGATTCTTGACATCCATGATTTGTCCTGACATCAATGACAATACTTCTAACAATTCTGTGCTGGCATTAAGGAAACATATTGCTAAGAAAGCCACGAGTTTATTTGTAAGTGCTGAATATTTATATTTCATCTTTATTGTGTCATGTAACCTGGAAAATCCCATAAATGTTGCATTCAAATGGTGCCATACTAATTAAATCTCAGTAAGTTTACAAGGGATGGATCCATAGCTTTAACTAGAAATTTCTAAAGAGTCAATTCATCCAGATAAGGACCGTGACTTACATCTAGAAGAGACACAAACTTGCTCAAAGAAGTTACATACATAAAGAGGATTGGGTTCCTTAAGAACCAATAGTTATTGGTTATAGTTGGTATAAGGGGAAGTCGTATGAAGGTAGTATTGGTGCTCTAAAAATTGCTGGAGGCTCGTGAGGTATTTAGTGAATACAGTAAGTGAAGGCTCTCAGTTTGAAGACATACAAGTGTTGGAATTGATTGTCATTGGTGTCAAAAGAGTATGAGAGATTGTTAGAATATTGTCATTGACGTCAAACGTGAGAAGAGCACTTTGTCAATAGAAGAAATTGTATGATGGACAAAGGCCAAAGGCCACTAATCAATGTTGAAAGACCAAGTAAAATTAGATTGAGAAGAGTGGATAAAAGATGAAGTGTGTGAGTGGAGCAACAAAAGATATATCCATAATGAAATGAATAATATATCAATGATGAAGTAAATCGAATTCAATAAAGGAATAAGGAAATAAATAGAAGATATATTATAAAGCACTTCTTACATGATAAAGAAATTAATTAATTAAATAAAGATTAGTTTTAACCAAAAGTCACAAGGGTACGGTGAAGGTTTGTGTCTCATGATGAGAAAAGATATATAAGAGAAGTCATTCCATGAGATGTTATGTGTGGGAAAGTTTTATCATTCAAGAATTAGTGAGGAATAAAAAAAGGTAGGAAGGTTTTATGATTCAAAGAAGAAGTGTATGGAATTAGAATATGTAGCATGAAGTAAATAAGAGGAATATAGAAGAATGAAGTGAGCGAATATTATTAATTGAAGATTTGGTTAAGAATAGTAAAGTGACATGTTGAAGAGCTATGACCATTGAAAAATAAGAAAATAATAGAAGATCATTCAAAGGAGAAATAAAAAGGAGAAAGAAAAAGAATTAAATGGCAGCAATTAGTCTTAACAAAAGGACATATCCTTTTATAGATTATCTCTTTTCAAAGAGATGCAACTCTTCATTGAGATGTAAAGATATAAATAGATGTGTGTGAAATAGAAAGGAAGATCTATTAGTCAAGAGAGAAATGTGTGGAGGATAAAAATATATATGATTGTGGATATGTGTGAAAAGGCATAAATTATTATCTTTGAAAGGATGTATCTCTTCATATAAATGTGAAGATATAAAAGGGAATAAGAAATGTGTGAGAAGTGTGGAATAAATGTAATATCATACATGAAGATTTATGAAGAAGGGAAGTGTGTGAGACACAAAGTGTCATGCCCCGAATTTTGGAGTGAGTTTAATTTAATTTAATTAATTAATTAAGTTGTCCAAATTAATGATATTTCATAAGGATGACTAATTGATTATTTTAATTAAATTAAGTAGATTATTAAATTAGTTATTTATAAGGTTATCAAACAATTAAATATTAAAAAGTGACCTTATATTTAATTAATTTAATAAAGTGACTAAAATAAATATTATATTATAAATTCACTTGAATAAATTAAATACTTCAAAAGAGAAAAAGGGAAAACTTATATTTATCCCACATTGGTTAAAAGTGCGAAGGAGTTCTTTTAAGAAGCATATAAAAAGAATTGCAAAGACTCATTTCCAGCATCTTGGTTGTTGACATCTTTTCTACTACATTGCTGAAGCTGAATGTTTAGCTTGTTGATTTCCAGTCTTCGTTTGTGAAAGATCAAACCTAGGTGGTTACTTCCAATTTCGGTTGTGAAATATCAACCCTAGTTTGGAATATTGAGGAAGTTACTTCAGACTTTCTATTCGTGCTTCATTGGCAAAATTTAGTGGCCATTGGCCAAATTTTGAGGATTGTGGAGAAATCAATTTTCGATAAGTTTGGTGAATCATTTGAAGTCTGCAATTTTGTTCTTATCCGCAGATCAGCCATGAGAGGAAAGACATTTTCATTCGATGCTCTTCAATAAAGAGATATAATTTTGTGGGCACTTGAGTGATTGCTTCCTTTGGTGTTGGCAATCATTTTCTTAACAAATTTGAGGAGGTTGGAGCTGAGTTTATTTTCATATCTGCAATTTCTTCTAGCAGTAGGGGCGACCCTCTTTGGAAGGGGCGATTTCATCATTGGAGGCCATAAAAAAAATCAGATAAAATTCTTGAGGCTACAATTTACTTCAAGGAAGAAGGGCGCAGCACTTAGAAGGCTTTTGGAAGCTCAAACAAGGAGAATCGAATTATTTTGTGTGGCTGCAAGACATTTCCAGGTTCCATCTTTATTGTTGCATTTCATTTAGAGGCTCATATTCACATTGTATGCATTTGCTGATTCAATCAGCATCTTCTCCATGTAGTTTCAGTCATAAAATAGATTCCATGATACATATGTAATGCTGTTAATCATACAGCTAATAGGCATTTATTTTCAGACATTTTTATACTAAAAGTAAATGTAAACTCAGGTCTGATTGCACTTCATTGGCAGCTTGTAAGCACTCTCATAATATTGTAATATCAATTGTAGTTATAAGGTGTTTGTTTGTCATCTATTTGACAAATTGACTATCATATGTATTTGCATTGTTTTGAAATAGTTTTCATGCCAAGTGTTTGTAAAAATGTCTCTTGGCTGTAGATGCTCATTTGCATTTAGGAATTCATGTATTTGCACTTGAAAAATACAAAAAGAGCTGCATTTCATCTTAGGTATTTGTTTAGTGGTCTTAGCAATCTTTTCCAAGCATTTTACATTATTGGCAAGCATCCAAAAACATACCTACAACAAACTGAAACTCAGAACAGCTAGTAAAGGGTTGACAAGTGAAGTGTTTGATAAAAATTCCTTGAGGCAAATTTAGGCCAGATTCAAAGGGAATTTTCTAGAGTGGTTTAAGAGTGTGAACATTGACATTTTGGTCTATCCCTTCCCTTTAAGTGAAAAATCCTAAAGTGTTAGAAGGTCATAGTAACCAAGATCTTTGTTTGGCATTTTGGTAACCCTTAAGATATTCCTTGAGAGCTAAGAACTAGATCAGAAGTTGCAAGGGATAAGTTCAAACATTGTCTGCCAACCGTTCGACAAAATTCCAAAGGCTGAAATTGAAGAGTTTTGAGTCTAAATCAGCAAGGCTCATTACAAAATAAGATTTTTCCCTCAAGAGGTTATTTGAACATTGCCTCTGCCAACAACTGTATACTCACCACCATCAAAGATCACTAAATTTGAGCAAGCCGTAGACTCAGTAAACCAATCTTTCTTGTGTGTAAAATGTCAAGATGTAATAACCCTAACCTGGTGGATCAATATTATTATCGATTTCCTAGGTTTGACAATGTTATTTGTCAAACTTATTTAGCCATTTGGTCTGAAATGATTAAATTCCTTGTATATGTATAGCAAAAACAATCTTGTTTTTGCACAATATAATATCTCCAACCCAATGGCATAATTTCAATGCATGACAAATATTTATATAATATGTATTCAAATACCAACAGTTGGAATTACAACAAGAACAATGTTATGCATATTTAAGAAATGTAAGCAATATTTCATTTATTCTCCATTGTAGGGTAGTTGACAATTTTGCAAACAATATAATGGCAGTATTGTCATAAACAGGTATATAAACCATTTATCACATAGATATCAAAAATTAATCATACACTTGGCAATACACACCAATTCACCAAAGAAAGAATAAAATATAGATAGTAAATATGAACCCAAGCATGCGACTTCTCCAATACTCTTTATATTCCAATAGTCCTTTGATGGCATAGAAAAAAGTTTGGCACAATACCATTTATATAGATGATTTTATAGAAGATATTGACCTTTGTGCCGGCGTAGAGAATCACCCGATAACTCCTTAATCTTCGGATAAATTAAATAAGGCTGTCGTTGAGTTAGATGCCAGATCAGATGCTTCCAAATTTGTCTAGTAGCGGGCAAATCAATTTGTCTCATTCAAATTCCTTAAGACTCCTGATGGTCATACATTTCACACAAGTATGCTAGCCGATTGCTTCCTATAGCGCTAATTTGAAATGGAATCGGAGATGACGTGCTTGAATCCAAGAGACATATAGTCAACAGACGATGATGCTGATAGGGATTAATGGTCTCCACAACATTTATACGAGGTAATCCTCCGCTAATCATCAGTACTCACCGCTTAGCCAATATAACAAAATTGTGCCATCCGGTGCAAACAATAGTAAATATGTGAATATCATACATAGGATTGCCCGATATCGAGATAGTGCATTGAAGGTGTATGCGAATAGTTGAGAATATGTAGCACTGCTTACACGAATCCGTAGATGTCAACAATTAAAACAAGAGTCCAAGTATCGACCAAATAACAATCGGAGAGTATAAGCATCAACCACGAACTACTTCATGTTGAATTCTTGGACTTTTATTTGATAAGAATGAGTTTTCCAACATATATGCGATGATGCTATCAATTGGAGATAGCAACTGTGTATGTAAACAGAGATAAATAGCATTGGCGGCAACAATACATCCAATAAGCTTCCGACATCAACCAACTCGATTCACCAATGCTCTGTTTATGAATGATACCGCACAAGCCACTTTACAGTTTCCGTCCTTAATGGCTATAAAATTTCCTAAGAGTTTCCGTTCTCAATTCAAATACCAAAACCAAAACATTCTTCATTGTTCTTCGTGATGCCTATTCTGTTTGTCCAAAGCCCTTAAATCTCCGCCAACTTTCAGTTTATTCAACTGAATTATCATTCTACTAAAGACTTTATAAAAAGAATAATATTTATTAATAATTTATAAAGTCATATTAATTAATTAAATAATTAAAAGGTCTTTTAAGGAAAATGAGGACCATTTAATTATTTAAATAATTAATCCAATTTTTTCTTGAGCTTATTAAAAATTGGGGACATCACACAAGATGCTTCAGAATCAATGTACCATGTAGAAGACTTTGCTTGATCTGTTGGTTGTTTGGCCATGAAGGCATAGAAGGCTGACTCTTTCTACTTAGAATGCTCTGCGACATGAGCTTTTTGTTGAGACCCTCCGTGGGTAGATTTCAATTCAGCCAACCTCTTTTTGCAGTGCTTCTTCATGTGACCAAGTTTACCACAATAATGACATGCAATAGTCTTCAAATTCTTCAAAGTATCATAAAAAATCCCTTGACCTTTCTTTTGAGGCCACTTGCCTTTGCCCTTGTCCTTGGCTGCAAAGGCTTGTTGCACACTCGGTGAATCACTGCTTCTACCAAATTGCTTCTTCTATCTGTCCTGCTGCAAGAGTTTGTTGCACAAATTGTTGAACTTCAGGTCAACATTGGTAGATGTGATGTTGAGTGTTTTTATGAAATTCTTATATGACCATGGTAAGCTTTTCAGTGTGATAACCACCATGTCTTCCTCTTCCATCATGTGACTTATGGCTTGCAATTGATCCCGAATGCCTTTGATCTTTATCAAATGATCTTGCAAAGACATTTTCTTGTCCATCATGATGGAGAAAAGCATATTCTTTAGGAAGAAGGCCCTTCCTTTATCTGACGTCTCATGTAGATATTGCAGGTGAGTCCAAATCTTTGCAGAGGTTTTACCTAATGAGCCTCCAAAAGCATTTCATTTGTTATTGATAATTTAATGAGCATGATTGCTTCATGATTACACTCATCAAATTTGTCTTGGTTGTTACTTGCAACTGTTGGATGAGTGTATATACTGAGGACGATCTGATTGAGGCACTTGTACTCGAAGATTGTGAGCATTTGCTGTTTCCAAGTGTTATAATTTTTGCCAATGAACTGTTACCTACCTTCCAACATGATGTTGGGTAATGAAGCCATCCCTCTTGCAATACGAAATCATGGAAAACCAAGTAACTCATTGCTTTTGAAAGAAGACCACTGAAATTTTTAGGAAAAAAAATTCAAAATTCGAGCAACAATTAGCACCCTCGATTTTATTAAAAAATCGTCAAAAAAATGCAACTAAAAGTAAATTCTGGAAATTCTGGAAATTGCAGATGAGACCATAGGTGGCATCTGGATATTCTGCAAAAAATTATTACCATGATATTTTAAAAAAAAATCTCAAAATAATTTCCTGTATTGTGCCAGAAACCCTAGGCATGTCTTGCTGTACCCACAATTAAAAAAAATCGCCAAAATTGCTAGAAAAGCCCATTGTACAAGTCTGCAACTGCAAAAATCCCATGATTTCTTTTTTAAAAAAGTTGCCTAAAACCTTTGAAATCCTGTTGCGTGACTAAAACCATGCTGAAAATGGCACAATTTGCTGTTAAAAAGAGGCGCGAATATACAAAAAAAATCCATTCAAATTTTTTACAAAAAAAGAATTTGTGATTTTTTTTTCAAAAAATAGTGCCACAATTTGCAGAAATAATGCTGCAATTTTTAGAACGAACCTACAATTTTTTTCATTTTGATGATGACGCAATTTAAGTTAAAAAAGCCCACAAATTTTGTAAAAAAATCCACGAAAAAACCTTAAAGAAAAATCCACGATTTTTCCTTGGTTGATCCATATGGAATCCTCTTGGCGTGTTCTTTTGTGTTACATGCGTGCAATTCGTCATTGCCAGAACAATGAGCACCCGATTATATTGAGAGGGGGGGTGCATTAGTATAATACAAACTTTTACTTTTCAAATTCAATCAATCACATCAACTACACATATGGAAGATCTAGCAATTAAGGACACAATGAGAACACACCATTTATGTGGAAAGCCTTTCGGGGAAAAACCATGACAAAATATTGCTTATATATTATAGATTGATCTTCTTCTTATTCTTGTAGGCTCTAACCTACTAGAGACTCCAATCTCCACTTGACAAAATTATAGGCACCAATTTATTGGAGGCTCCAACCCCCACACAAATTGATCTCCAACCCAACAAGAGGCTCCAACCTCTATTTGATAGGCTCCAACCTATTGAAGGCTCCAACCTCTATTTGATAGGCTCCAACATAGCAAGACTCTCCAACCACTATTTGATAGGCTCCAACCTATTAATCCTTCAATGGCTGATATAGTTTACTTCTCCACATGATGTTCCTCTCATAAAATTGTTTACACCTTTGACAAATCTGATCACACCCTTTACACAATTCTCTTTTCACAAATCTGGTCTAACTTATGCACCAATTCCTTTCACAAATCTGATTACAATTATGCATGAACTTCCTTCAACATATGATCACAAATATGGCTATGTCTTCATTCAAAATTTCTGCTCTCTAATGATGTATCATTTGTTCTTCTTTCACCATATCAACATCCCCTTCATCTATTTAATATAAGTCTGATTTGCACTTCATTTTTCTGCCCTTTCTCTTTTCAATCTGCTCTTTACATTGGATATATTTCATTTATTTCTTGCTTCCTTCTCAACTCTCACCTTCACTCCTTTAATACACTCTTCAAGGGAGACGTCCTTTGTGAATATATGACTCTTAATGATAGACATACCTTCACACATGGATCATGTCTCCTCAAAACTTATCGCTGTCCTTTACAAACTTAACTGCAGCCTTCCTTACACAAATTGTATCACATGTATTTAATCGCTGCTCCAAACAAAACATACTATTTAGTAGATCGCAGCACTTTAAATGGCACTTCTCCCTTTTGTCCTATTCACAAGTCACTGTTTTGTCTTATTCACTTTTTCTTATTCTCAAATTTCTGGTTAACCTTTTTCTTTCATAACATCGTTTGATGTATATATTTTAGCTGCTCCATTATGTGTTTAAATATATTACTTGTCTTCTAATACGTAGAATCCTTCTTATGATCGGCCATCTTAATGCAAGTCGGCTAGCATTAAGTATTTCATTTCTTCCAAAGGGAAATATTATGATCTTCCTTTAATGGTCATATTATAATATTTTATTTATGCTTAAATCTTTAATTTAAACATATTCAGCTCTAAGTTGGCTGTCCATGATCTCTTCAATGGGAATGTATAACAGACTACACTTATGGCTTTGTTAATGACATCATATTCCAACAATCTCTTCTTTCATCTTTGACTTCAATGACAATCTCTTTGACAATCTCGTCATTCTTCCTTGACACCAATGACAATACTTACTTTGAAGTTCTCGTCCATACATCTTAATCTCCACAACAATCTCTTCATTCTTATCTTGACATTCTCGTCCAACAATCTCACCAACAATCTCGGTCTTTGATATTAAGGATAACAATCTTGTTCATGCACTTGACATCAGTATCACTATGACAATCTCTTCATTCTTATCTTGACATTCTTGTCCATACATCTTAGACCAACAATCTTCACAATAAACTCTTTGACAACATTGTCTACCTTTGACATCATTGACAAACATCCCAACACAGTCTATGGAATTCACGCACTCACTGAGAATGAGATTTTCAAAATCCAAGCTCTGATACCATATTACGAAAAGTAATAACACATAGAGAATGATTACCAAGATATTCAATATTAAATTAAGGACCAAAAGTCTCATTGAATAAGAAATACAAAAGATCTATTTGTAAAGGATAAGATCGACAACTAATAATGAAAAGGATAAGAACTTAATTGAAAGAATAAAAGAATATTCCTAAAGTCTATCCTAACGACTTAATTGACCATTATAAACTAAATATTACAATGTTACTTTAATAAAATTGAGGGGAAATTGGAATCTACTAAGTAATTATATAAAACGAAATTTCCTCCCTTCCTATAAATTTTACAAACTAACTTAGCCATTCAAATACTTTAGAAAGCTTAGAGCTCATCTCAGATAGAATTTTCTTAGAGAAACATACTCTTGGCCCTCCAGGGAGGAAGCCTTTTGGACTGAGATTCTTGACATACACAATTTAATGAACCTGGGAGAAAACAAAATAGAGCCCACAATGACAATAACTAGGATAGATAAACAAAACAAGAAAGAAGATATAAGGCGAATTTGAACTGGAGTTGGGTTGTTAAGTCTGATGGATAACAAGGCACAATGATTTTTTCTTTTAGATGTAAGCATAATTTTCAACAATAGAAAAAATTTGGCTATCCCTTATCCATCTTTTGTGTTCTTTGGTGCATGGTCCTTGTGTTGTCCCTAATTTTTAACTTATTAAAAATTGGGATAACCTATTAAAATTTTGAATAAAATTGAAGATTTTCTCTCTTAAGGCACATTTTACGAGGTCCAGAGGTTGAAAAATTTCAGTTTTAGATCCATGGTTCCCTTAGATATCCTTTTTAACTCACTCCTGTTCGTTTTCATAAGTTTCTAAGTCATTTTCCTTATGTTTTTGGTCAATTTTGGGTTTCTGGGGCATCATTGCAAATAGGGGACTTATTTTCTTATTACAAGTCAGTAATAGGAACTTTTTACCTCTATTGCAAGTGATATTGTTTTTAAATTTTCATTTTAAGTAAGTAATAGGAACTTTTTGACCTTATTGCAAGTTATAGGAACTTTTAGTTCACATTACAAGTTACTTTTGAAAAAGGTCACTTGCAATATTTATTAAAAAGTTTGATTTCACTTAAGTAACTTGAAATGAGCCTAAAAACACCAATTTGAGTTATTTTTCATAACTTAACTTGTAAAGTGTCTCCAAAAGCCCGATTTCCTCTTTTTAGATGAATTTTAGCTTGTAATGAACTCAAAAAGGTCCAATTTGAGTTATTTCACTTAAAAGATCACTTGTTATCAACTTGAAAAAGCCCGATTTAAGTGATTTCACTTAAAATCACTTGTAGAAGACTTTAAAAAGCCCGAATATCACTTGAATAACTTGTAAAGTCTTTTCAAAAGCCCGATTCAAGTTTAAAATACTTTCTTTTGAAGAATGGCGTTTTATTTCACTTGCAAAAGGCTTTCAAAGACCCGACGCCATCCATGAAAGCAGCAGTTTGAGTTCTATTTTGCTTGTTTACCTCATTCTATGGAGACTTAATAAATCTTCAAGCAAGAAAGTCGGACTTTCAGTTTAAATAATCAAGTTTTCCTCTTTTGCTGAAGGCGCCTAGGGTTTTTCTTCTTCATTTTTGGCTTGTGAACTCTTGTTTCAGGTATGTTTCTTTTTTATTTTCAGTCTTTTATTACTTTAAATCCCTTAGTCGCGATTCTTAGAGAACAAAGATTGTACGTTTTAAAGAAACGCTTTCAGCTTCTAACAAGTTTGCAAAATATTCAACCAACACCTTGCATGGTGAGTGTTTGATGATATTTGTCATACATTTACTATTCAGTAGGTGTATTAATCATATTCCTTGATTTCACTTCTATGCTAAAATAACTTCACTTTGGGGTGCACAATGGCTAAGTGGCTTGTCAATGGTGAATATCGTTTTCTGATCTTAACAGTTGTTTTATTATGTACAATAATTATTATTTACATGTTGGAAAAGATTATTAGGAGTTCACCTAACATTTTCTATTATATTTGGCATTAGGTTGTTTAAAAATGCCTTTTTGAATTTCCTTTGCAGCCTTTTTTTCTCAACAGCAGTGAGGCTTCAGTCCCTTCGTATTATGGCTTTGAGAATGGAAGAATTCCTGAAGGGGTTCCATCTCAAGAGCAGTATTTGGCAGGTTATTGTACTGCTGCGGTAAGGCTTAGTAGTTAACACTCTTCTTTATTCAACAAACATCAATGTATTCTCTTATATTAATAAGAAAGAATCTTTTACACTTTATACTTGTCATTTTGAGTGCCTTGCTATTGTATACCTCTTGCTTTCTCATCTGAGATGGTTTATACTTGTGTGTGGTGTCTTGATAACAACAAACTGTGTAGGGGGTTCAATGGCCAGGTCAAGATTGGAAGTTTTATTCGGCATTCTCTCTCTTTCGCTCAACAGCTATTTTTGCGGGAGTTTATCATAGATGGTTGCAAGTGAGTTCATATAACTTTTTTCGAAAAAACCAACTTAAAAGATGTTCATGTTGTTCAATTTTGACATAAAAAAATATATGCTGGTTTTTAGTTCTTTGCTATTACAAACACTGCAAGAAACATATGCTATTTAAAACTGTGAACTTTTGTAATAAATCTCTTTTTCATAGGATGTATTCCCATTAAATGAAAATATGATCTGGCTGCCTTGAACTATGGTTTGGAACTTTGGAGTTTGTACACTGTCAGGTATTTATACTTCTGATTATGTAGGGAAATGCTTCTGGAGGAGAACGTGCTAAATCTGCAGGAAGTTTGGCATTGCATTTTACAGATATAGCTTGGAAATTAATAAACAAAGATTCAGTACTTCCAGACAGGCCACCATCTTCTGCTGTTAGTAAGTATTGCATTTTCAAATTACCATAATCATTGATAATTTAAAAGTAATCTCTTCTGTGTTGCATTATGTCTGTGTCTCTCTATGTTACATCAGATTGTAGTTGATTTTTAATTCAATTGTGTATCTACATCGAGGGATGTCTTGGCTTTAACTCTTTAGGGGTGTACAATCATTGTTTCTAACAATCTTGTAATGTTAACATCCATGGATATAATATTGCTATGGAAAGAACAGTTAACATGTTAACATGCCTCCCAAACAGATCAAACAGTTTACTGCCTTGTCTATGCATTTTCTTGTCATGGCATTCCATGAGACCACATTTATTTGAGGCATTTTATCAAACAGTTTACTGCATTGTCTATGATTACTATTCTGCTTTGATAGATTTTTGCCAAGCATCCATAGCTTGTTTGAAAGAGTCTGTTTTAGGCTTTTAGCCATAGTAGCAAGGCAGTGAACTGTTTGATAAAATGCTTTGGTATTTTAGTATTTTTGGCTACAGACAAAACCAATTTATACAGAAACCAATAAATAACATACCTGTATATAAATATTTTGGAAGATTTGCAACTCACCCAGATAGCAGATCCACACCTCTCCTTTTTTTTTTAACAAAAAGTAAATGCCATTGCAAAGTCTCAGTTGAAGCTACATTCTCATCACCCATCAAACTTGAGCGAGCACTTGCTCTTATCTGCCTTTGTAATTTTTCAAAGATGGTTCTGCAATATGGAAGTTGCTCCATCATAGAATGCAAATGCTAGGAGTGAAAAGTAAAATGCCATGTGCAAGGGAATTAAGATGAATTTGCAAGTTTTTCCCAATTAATTATTCATGCCTTAATACTTTCTTGTGACCTTTGATGTCAAACTAAATTGAATTAAGATGCATTTGTAGATTAGATCATAATGCCACATCAAAAAGACTTTGTGTGGACACATTGTATGCTAGTATTGGGTACAACGAAGGTTAAATGCAATTGGTGTTTGAATGAAATCAATGATGACATTTATCACTTCAAATGGAATTTGGCAAATGAGGTGAGAAATAACACCATTATTTGTACAAAATGCCTTGTGGATGTCACGTATCAGGCAAAACAAGCTCTTCAAGCAACTTTTGAGGGTAAGACTAAAAAGGAAAGAACAAGGATTGAAATAGACTCTAATTCTATAGAAGATTGGAGGAATCGCTTCGATGAGGAATATGATGCACATGGGTTTTCCAGGTAATCTGGGTCAAGACCTTTTTCTATAACACATGGCCCAAACACAGGTGGAGGAAACATAAATTCTTTCTTCGCACCTCGTACTACACTAGGATCACAAACCACTTTAGAGAGTATAGGATGGAAGAAGAATGTACATGATCAAGCAAAGAAGGCAATCACAAATTTTTGGTACTACTCTAGCTTGCCATTCCATGTTGCCAGGTCTCCATACTGGCAAGATATGGTGGATGCTATTGTAGGTGTAGGTCTTAGGTTCAAAGCCCCATCTTATGAGACATTGAGGGTTGCTATGCTTAATGATGTAGTACAAGATGTTAATGATGTTCTTGATGAACATCGACTAGAGTGCGCAAAGACTAGTTGCACCATAATGTTAGATGGATGGATAGATGGGAGGAATCAAACCATCATCAGCTTCCTCGTGTCTTGTGATATTGGCACAATATTTTTGAAATCTGTGGATGCATCAGATACAATCAAATCTGCAACTGCATTGTTGAAGATGTTTGACCTAGTGGCTGGTGGTCATAGATGTAGGGCTAGATAATGTGGTCCAGATAATGTCTTCAACAACATGGCAAGAAGGGATATTTCTTTAGAAAGCTTTGAATGATGATGCAAATTTCTGTCCAGGTCAACTTCCAATACTATGACAACGACTCAATCAAGATACCGACTCTTTCTATTGACTGAAAATGCAGATGTAACATTAGATGATTTAATGAAAATGGAACTTGAAATTAGGCTCCTAGCTGAAGAGTGACTGTGAAGGAAAGCTTCAGTCGAATCTCCTTAAGGCTAACTCCAATGGTTGCTAAATAGATGCGTCCCTGTCTCCTAATGTGCTGCGACTTGTTCCGGGAAAGAAACAAATTTATTAAGATTGCAAATGCCAGAATTGAATTATTTGGATAGCAGAGTGCTGCGCCAGTTTGTTTTTCCAGCACCAACGAACCTACTCCAGAGTCTCTACTCCAAAGCGAGCTTGATCAGAAGCAGCGGCTGGCCAAGATCCTTTCAGCAGTAAATCGCACCTGGGAATAAACAGAATTCCGCCTTGCTCAGACTCGATAAATATTCTTCAACTAGTCCTATCTAAGAATAATTTGCTGCGCCACTATTAATTGAATAGTTACGATTTTCTCAAACTAAAATTTGTCCTTTCTTCCAACATATTTCTTTCTTATCCTTCTCTATATCCTCTGATTTGGCGTGGATCTTCCCTTTATGACCCGATCAAGGTCGTGTCTCTCCAGAGTGTGCTGTAGGTGTGTCGGTCTCTTATCATGCCCCTTATTATTAATTATTAAAATATTATAATGTTTAATATTTATAATTTTATATTGATAAGCTTATCATTTATAATTGTATAATGATGTCTTAGGTTATCTGTGTTTTATTTTAATTATATATATATTTTCAATATTTATTTTTATTGTTTAACTTGTCAATGTTTATATTTATTTCATATTATAATATTATTATAATGATTACAATATCTAGTATTTATATTTCGATAATTTAATATTTAGTATTATAATATTATCTTCAGTTATTATAATTTTAATAGTATTGAATAGTATTTATATTAATTGATTTTATAGTGTGTTGTTGATATATGTTTATAATTACAATATTATCTTATGATAATTGTAATTATAAAAAAGATAATATTTTCTTTTATAACTTTAATAAGTATTGTGTTATTCATTTTCTCATATCTGTATCTTAGGGTGTTCTAATTTCAGGGACATGACAATCCTCCTCTTCCAAATTTGCTTGTCCTCAAGCAAAAACATCTTAGTTTTTTCTAGGATCTCTTCCTCTAATCTGCCACTAACGGCACAAAGGTTAGTCACGGTTATATATATAATTTTAAATGAGAATGTTCTATAATGATTACTCTATTTGTATGTGTAAAACATGCTATTGTATATCCATAAAAATTATAAATATATTGAATATATACTTATCTTTGTGACGAGGACATCATAAGTCTCCTCCGCTTGTTTTTGCTTGGCCTTGAGTAACCAATAACTCTTTTCTTCCTTAGTCTCTTGATGTTCTTGGCCGGTATAGTTGTCTTCATCCTGGAAAAATATTGTAACATCTTTTTACATTTAATCTCTTTCCAGGCCTTCTAGATACCTCAATATTGAGTATATCCAGCCTTGTAATCTTGGGAAAAGATTATAACATCTCTTCCCAAGCCTTCTGGATACCTCATTTCTGAGTATACCTAGCCTTATAATCCTAGAAGAAGATTGTAACCCTTGGTTAGCCTTAATCTCCTTCCAGGCCTTCTGGATACCTTCGCTAAGTCTATCCAGCCTTATAATCCTTGAAGAAAATCGTAACCCTTGGTTACCCTTAATCTCTTTCTAGGCCTTCTGGATACCTTTTGCTAAGTCTATCCAGCCTTATAATCCTGCGAAAAGATTGTAACCTTGTTATTCTATTTCTTGTTCTAGTCAAGGGCCTTTATGGTTTGCCCTTCCTGAATTTTGTTTATCTTTAAATGCCTTAATAGTTTCTTCCTTTTTCCACGTGGCATCTTTTTCAGGGAGTCCCTTCCATTTGATTAGAGACTCGGTAATGATCCTACTCCTCATTTTCCTTTCTTTGGTGTCTAAAAAATTCTGGCTCTAAGATAAGTTGTCCTTCATCCTTGGGAGGAGGTAGGAGTTGCTCTTGTCTCTTCATCCAATGCTTCTTCTATTTTATGTATTTGTCCCTTCTTGCATTGGTGGTCTTGTCCCCAATGCTCTTTACATTTGGAACATAAACCTCTCTTCATTAATTCTTCCCTTCGTTTGATTGCTTCCTCGCCTTGGCATTGGTGTCCCATAGTTCATGGTTCTTTGCAAAAGTAGCCTGCCCTTTCTTTACTATGTCTTCTTTTTTAATTTTCTTCCATAGGATGGCAGGATTATGCTCTGATACCACTATAATTTCCCCTCTTGGGATGTCCAACTTTTTGCCTTCTAGTCTTCTGAATTGAGATACTTGATAGATTCAAAAACCAGTAATTTTTGTGCTAAAACTCTCAATCCCATTAAGAGCCATTTCCAAAGGCTAATACTGGCTTGATTATCAGATTAGTAGTATATATATACACACATATTGTCTTAAATGGTCTCCTATTTGGTATATATAGTAGTCATAAATTACTCCCAGTTTAATCTATAATCTATAGATTGCCTTTCAAACTTCTATCCATATTTTTCCAGATTATAAATCTGCTATAAAGTTTTCTTTAAATTCTTATTTAATCTTCCAATGAATATCTCCTCTCTACCATAAGTCTCCAGATTGTATGACTATAGCAACCTCCCCTGTATTCAGATTCTAGGCTTCAAAAAAATTGTTATCTCCTTCCAACAGTAGCAATGAGTCATTACAATTCCCAAACAATCCATTTAGTGTCTTCTTTTCAGTTCCTTTATGAGTTTTAACTAAACTCCAAACATTTAAAACTTACAGCTTGATTCTACAATCTGCATCCCATGCCAGAACCTTGAGGAGTATTCTTCAGACAACTGGCATGCTTGCGTGTACAGGAAGGGGGCGGATCTGAAATAATAATGGCGACTCATTATTTCTTAGTTGTGATGGTATTCCGGCTTCCTCCAGTTTGTCAGATCAATGAGTTTAATTTGCACCTTCGAATATCACACATTTGTCTTCAGCGGTATAGCAAGAAGGGATATTTCTTTAGAAAGCTTTGAATGACGATGCAAATTCCAGTCCAGGTCGACTTCCAATTCTCTAACAACGACTCAATCAAGATACCAACTCTTTCTATTGACTGAAAATGCAGATGTAACATTAGATGATTTAATGAAACTGGAACCTAAGCTTAGATGCCTAGCTGAAGAGTGACTGTGAAGGAAAGCTTCAGTCGAATCTCCTTAAGGCTAACTCCAATGGCTGCTAAATAGATGCGTCCCTGTCTCCTAATGTGCTGTGACTTATTCTGGGAAAGAAACGAATTTATTAAGATTGCAAACGCGAGAATCGAGTTATCTGGATAGCAGAGTGTTGCGCTAGTTTGTTTTTCCAGCACCAACGAACCTACTCAAGAGTCTCTAATCCAAAGCGAGCTTGATCAAAAGAAGCGGCTGGCCAAGATCCTTTCAGCAGTAAATCGCACCTGGGAATAAAAAAAATTCCACCTTGCTCAGACTCGATAAATATTCTCCAACTCGTCCTGTCTAAGAATAATTTGCTGTGCCACTATTAATTGAATAGTTACGATTTTCTCAAACTAAAATTTGTCCTTTCTTCCAACATATTTCTTTCTTATCCTTCTCTATATACCTTTGATTTGGCATGGATCTTCCCTTTATGACCCGATCAAGGTCGTGTCTCTCCAGAGTGTGCTATAGCTGCGTAGGTCTCTTATCATGTCCACTATTATTAATTATTAAAATATTAGAATGTTTAATATTTATAATTTTATATTGATAATCTTATCATTTATAATTGTATAATGATGTCTTAGGTTATCTTTGTTTTATTTTAATTATATATATATTTTCAATATTTATTTTATTGTTTAACTTGTCAATATTTATATTTATTTCATATTATAATATTATTATAATGATTACAATATCTAGTATTTATATTTCAATAATTTAATATTTAATATTATAATATTATCTTCAGTTATTAAAATTTTAATAGTATTAAATAGTATTTATATTAATTGATTTTATAGTGTGTTGTCGATATATGTTTATAATTACAATATTATTTTATGATAATTGTAATTATAAAAAATGATAAGATTTTCTTTTATAATTTTAATATCTATTGTGTTATTCGTTTTCTCTTATCTGTATCTTAGGGTGTTCTAATTTCAGGGACATGACAGTTGCTGTTGGGAGACTCCTGACAGCCAAATACCCCTCTAAATTTTTTACCCCATGTGCAACACATTTTCTTGATGTAACCGTAGTGGACATTGGAAAACTTGAATGGGTTAAGTAGGTATTGCAAAAGGCCCGCATTGTCACCAAATTCATCTATAATCACATAAGGGTTTTGTGAATGATGCACTCTTTCACAAAGGGCAAAGAGCTTGTTCAACCAAGGGTGACAAGATTTGCTATACGTTGTTGCACTACAAACTCTTTGCCAACAAAAAATGAATTTGAAATGAATGTTTCAAACGAGTGGATGGAGTCTGGCTTCAAAAATCAAGTAGATGGAATAGGTGTGGCAGAGTACATTGATTTTACTAGTTTTTGGGATGCAACTAAACAAGTTGTAGAATTTTCAGAGCCTCCAGTACAAGTCTTGAGACTAATGGATGGGGATAAATCCCCCCCTGGGATATTTGTATAAGGCCATGGATAGGGGCAAGGAGGTGATGAGGGGTAGGATGGAAAATAACAAAGATAGGTATATGCCATTATGGGACATAATTGGTAGAAGACGGGATAGACAAATGCACTCTCCTCTCCATGCTGCAGGATATTATCTTATTCTAACATTGTTCTATAACTCTTCATTCATCATGATGATGGTGAGGTCACACAAGGCTTGTTCATGTGCATGGAGAAAATGTTTACTACCACAGAATCATCGCAAGAAGCTATGGTAGACTTGCCAATGTACAAGCAAGCAAGGGGTTTTCTCTCATCTAAGGCTGCCATGGAAGGCAAAAAGACCTTGAAAATAGGTAATCATAGTTGTAAATTTGGAATTGTATTGATAATGTTATTCACTTGTAATCGCAAGATTAATTTGTCGATGGACAAAACTAGGTACCATTGAGGATGACAAGCCAATTGAACTTGATGAGATTGATCCAAAGTTTGAGTGGATTGTTGGTGATGATGACTTTCTTTAGCATGAGGATTTTGAGATCATAGACTCCAACTTGGATAGTCATCAGGTTGAACTAGTGTTACAAGACTCCTACTCACCTTGGACTCGATAAGATGATTTTTGACTCAGACTCAAACTCGGAGCCTAGATTCGGTGCAGACTCGGCAAATTGAAAAACCCAAGAAATTCAAAGATTTTTAAGGATTTAAAACTTGTTTCATGCACCCTTTAATAATTAAACCTTAAAATACACAATAACCTCGTCAAATTGAAACTACTTTGATCCCATACACAGACATACATCAATCGCATAGTATAAAAACAAATTTTAGCTGAAGAAAATAACACATTTAGATATATAAATAATGTCCAATGTATACAAAACTCATGGAATATGAAATCCTTGGCATCAAAACAAATATCAAAACTAAAAATATAAGTCTATGGCTTAGAGGAGCTTGTGTTACTCATCCCAACATCACAATAAGTCATGTGCTAGCATCTAAGATAGGTCCTAGATGATGATGTAGCCATGATATTTGCTTGTGTCTCAATGGTTGGTGTGTATATTCAAGTGAGGAATTTATTATTAAAGTTTTCTTGAAGCCTTCAAGACTGCATGTTTTATTGTCGAGCTCATTAACAAACAAGAACGGTGAAGTAAAAAGGTAAATGGTTATGTTCTAGTTTGACCTTAGCTAGCATACCAATAGATGGGATTGTTCTATGAGTTGCCTGTGTAGGGCATGATTGATACATTTTGCATTATGAAAATGGCATTTCTTGCCAACTATGACTTAAGTCTTAAATTGTATTCAATAGTACAATGATTGTAGCATGCCAACTTTGTTTATGTATACTAAACAAGTTTGTCCAATGTATGAAACAAAGATAATCGTTGATTGTGGCTTTGAATGTGAAGATGCAGATATTTGCAACAAGAGATATGTATTTTATAGGTTTTATGATCATGATTTATCATTGGCCTATTGCATGCTTAGACTTATAGTTTGATGGGGGTTTCGGGGAAACACCCCAACGGGGATAGAGGCAGCACCCCTTGTGGGTGTTTGGGGGCAGTGCCCCCCCAGTGGGTTCAAGGGGCAACACACAAACTATCAAAACCACACATACCTTCATGACACATACCATTTTCATATTTTAAATTTTTTTTGTAAATCCTAGATGGGCATGGCATAAATCAAACAAGCATTGAAAGATTGTAAATGTTTTTTAAACAATAATTAAAATGGCCGAGTTCTAGGCTTGGTGAGTTTGGCGAGTACTCGGAGCCCGAGTCTCCTAGATTCGTCGAGCCTGGTTCGGTTTGCGACTTGTCGATTCTAGGCGAGTCTCAGTGAGTCTTGTAACATTGGGTTGAACAACTTAGGAGAGGCTTTGAACCTAGAGCTTCATCATTAGGATCTGCAGCCCTCTAGCATAGCTCTATTTGTAGTAGCATCAGTCATTGGTTACATTTGTTTTTTTGAAACTTTGTACGTAGTTTATAGGTTAAATTTGTACAAACTATATTGTAATTGAAATTTTACCATCTATCAACATCTAGTTATTAGTTATGCACTGTGAAGTAATGCTTTGAAAGATGTGCAATGCAAAGTAATTAGTGATATGAATATAAACAACAAATATCTATTTTCTACAATTCAGTAGTTAAACTCTTTATTTTATTTTATCTCTATATCTCTATGCTATTGAAATGCCTTTCAATTTAAAAAAAAATGTTTTTTTCTTTTGTTCTACAATTATTTACGTTTTTTTAAAAATCCGACTTTTTCTTGATTTTTTCTCAAATTTTTCAAAAATTCGTTTACTTTTGGTTTGCTGATTTTTTCCCCAAAAGAATTTTGGTGCTATGTTCTCACCCTCCATCCATTTGAGCTAATGCAGTTCAATCCGTCTTCGTCTTGAGTTTGCTAAATGTAAGACTACGAAGATTAACACACTAGCTATTGTGTTTGAAGTAAAGAAGACATCTCATCACTATACATCTTTTGAATGGCCTTCATGAGTCCTTTCACCTCTCTATCATGAGATAGAGGCACTCCCCCAAGCCTTACTACATACCATTTGAGATTTAGAGCATAGGGTGCCATACCAAATGGGGTGTTCAAAGTGTTGCTCTTATGTGTCATAGTTGGCCTAATATGCTTCTCGTAAAATCCCAAATTAAGATCCTTGCAATGAATGGCTTGCTTCACTCCCCCAAGCCTTACTACATACCATTTGAGATTTAGAGCATAGGGTGCCATATTAAATGGGGTGTTCAGAGTGTTGCTCTTATGTCATAGTTGGCCTAATATGCTTCTCGTAAAATCCCAAATTAAGATCCTTGCAATGAATGGCTTGCTTCATCTGGCCAAGCATGTTTTTATATGTTTCATAAATCTCATAGAGGCTAGGAGAATAAGTATTAACATATCTTATGGCTTGAACAATAGGTGAGATGAAGGAGATGAGTTATAAAAAAAAATTTTCAAAAATGATTACGCCTCAAATGACAAAGAGTTAATGCTCTAATAAATAATGAAATTAATTTACAAATTAGAAAATTAATATATAAATAATTTAATAACTAAACCAACAGTTTCTTAACTCATTGTGGACCACCAATTATCATCAAAGATGTTTTGTTTCACATTGTTTCACATTGTTTCCTTCAGCTGTGCTTACCTCTACCCATCTACTACACTTTGGATTAACTATCATTAATTGTAGAGCCTCCTACAGCCCAATTATTCTCTCCAACAAATAAAGTAGTTGACATATTTGATGTCCATGGGCTTGAAGAATTCCTTCCTTAAAAACTCTCAAACAAAGCAAGTGAAGTACGATGGTCGTAAACCAACATTTGTATGTTTCTAACTTTTGCCACCACTTTCTTCACCCAATCTATTTTTCCAATGTCTTTCAATGCATTATTGAACATGATGAGAACATGATGTCTAAAAATGTGTTTGTAAGCACCTTCCACCATCAAGCCAACAAACTTACATATGTAGGCTGAATCATTCATCATTTGTACATTAGAGGGCCTAACTTTTTCTATGATGGTCAAGTTTCATGGATACTGTAGTCCATACGACATAAGCAAAACAATAAGAACAAAAGATAGAAATCTGATCACATGATAAAAAAATATGTCAGCATGTCAATTATCTTTTCCAAACTGAACTATTTGTTCAAACTTTCCCTGTATCTATCCAGCTCATAAGTTCAAATTAGAGGAGTAACATTTGAAATGTTATCATTTGTTCTCACGACATCCAGATTGACATCAACCTCAGGATTATTTTCTTTTCTTTGAGTCCCATATCCTGCAAAAGCATATCAAATGTGATTTTTTTATTATACCTTTTTTGAAATTGCATACAGTTTTCACAAATTTATCATCTTCTTCTCTGGCAGGTAGCCAAAACTTTGCTGTTTTGATGTCAGACCTCTTTATATTTTCTTGTCCATTGTCCATTAGCTCCCAAAACTTTTCTTTTGAGATCTCCAAAGTCATGGTAACCTGCAAAGCAATATTTTAAAAGGTGAGCCTTCTAGGAGACTCCGTAAGGTGCCTTCTCATGCCCTAAAAACAATCATTATTTCTCAATTTCCACGAAAGCTAAAGAATCTGTGTGGTTAAAATAAGCCAAAAAAGATTATACTTCACATCCAACCCAACAACATAACTAAACAAAACTTCATGCCAAGAAAAGTTGTTTAACCTATCCCACCCTCTTAGGTCAGAAAGGAACAACAACCACATTTCCTTAGCAAAAGTATATTAAAAAATAGGTGCTCAATAGTGTCAGGAGATTTACAATATTTACACAAACCTTTGATAGGGTTAGATATAAAACAATTCATACTCACAACAAGTCTCTTTAGTGAAAAAAATCATCTAAAACAAGCCTTTTTGGGATCAATGACATGTGACCACTGACTTTGACTAAAGTTCAAATTCCAACAATTATTTAAGTGACTGGTGACACCTGGCAGTTTGTTAGGATTTTGTACTACATTTTTGGGACTGATTTTGAAAAGAGCAGAACCATCTTCCCAAACAAGATTCTCATAAATTTCTGTATTAAAGCTCCGCTGAATAGGGAAGTGCAGATTATGATTGGCCTTCTTTAGTATTGAATATGTTCTCCTTTGGGATTAAGGTAGACCATATTCATTGCTAAGACTTTTCCAACTTCTCATTTGATCCTTTTGCATGATATTATTAAACACACTAATCCCCTTGCTATCCCACTTTTTTGCAGAACACCCTTGGAGGAGGGCAAGAGGTTTATTGTTCCACTATAGATTCCACCCTATGGATCTAAATCTACAAATCATATTGCTGTTCTTTTCACATGCACTATTGCCTTTGATGAAACTTCTGACTGTCTCCCAAAATTTCCATAAACTCCTAAACACCTTAGAGCCAAAACGGGACACAAGAAATTTACCAGAGTAGATATCTTGTGGGCGTAGTCCTTTCCATCACTTGGCTTTCTTTGGAACAACCAACTAAATGTTGTTTCTCAAAAGCACTTTCCAAGGCTTCTCACCGTTAAAGGACTTAATTATCCATTTGATTGCAAGAGTGATCCCTTGGATATTTAAGTCCTTTAATCCAAATCCATGCTTATCTCTATCCATGTAACACCATTTCCAATTGACTACAATTCTTGTTTTTATTCCTTTCCCATCAAACTAGAGGAAACTCCTTATTTTCTTCTGAATATAATTAATTTCATAACCACTGAAAAGTCAGATAGAAGCATAGTAAATATTGTATGATGATAGGATCTTTTGATAGACTTGAAACCTACTTACCATAGTAAAATATTGCTTATTCCATTTTGAGAGCTTTCTATCAATATTACCATGAATCCATTCCCACATATGTTTAAGAGAAGGATTGATGGAAAAAAGGATACCAAGATATATCTCACTTGTTTATTGAACTCCCTGCCCCCTCTCCCCCCTCCCCCCATTGAAGACCTTGCTTATTGAACCAATTTGGAGGAGACTCTTGCCAACTAAGAGGAGTATATTTACTCTTTGAGATTTTAGTGCTAGAAGCTTTGTAATGCCCCCTTCTTAGCAGTAAGCAATGTAGTGGCCCGTCAGCCTATTCTAGAGGCCCATAGGCTCGTCGGAGGTAAAATTAGGGTTTCCAGTTGTTCGGAGGTTTTTGGCATTTTTGAACGTTTGCATGTTGAAGTTTCGAGATTTGGTTTGTGGATTTTTTTTGGGTTTTCAAAGAGCTTCGCAGTGATATGACATGCAAATGCATTAGGCAACTTTTCTAAATTTACTATTTTTAGTAAGTTCTATTTTTGGCAGTGCTCGGGTTGGCAGCAGTTCCGTGTGCTCTTTTATTTCTGGCAAGGCAGTGAGTATAGTTGGTTTTGGCTTTTTGAGGTGCATTTTGGAGAAATGGATTATTTTAAGTCATTAGTGTTAAATTTTCATATTGGCCCCTTTGGCCTAACATTATGACTTAAAGTTGTTTTAAAATGGGGCCCTTGAGGGTGGATGCCTCATTAAGAGGTAATTTTACTATTTTTGAGGTTAATATCCTCTCTTGGGATTTGGATGCCTAAATGAAGGGGAGATAAATGTTTTAAAAATTAAAATATTTCAATAAGGCTTGGGTGTCCCTTTTGGAGGGAAATGATGGAAGCTAAAGAGTCACCTCAAATTCTATATAAGTAGGCCTTTGCTCATTTATTTGGTATCCATTGCTTATCATATCGAATTGGTTTCAGGGTTTTGGCTTCGAGGAATGCATACCTCCTAGCAAGGATTCAGTTTCGTGTTTGAAAGATAACATCTAGCTGGATTGGAGATTGCTTCTCATTCAGAGATTGCAGATTGAGCATCATTGTTGAAGTTTTGATGATTTTGTCAGTTTACAGGTTGCTGGTTTGGATATGGCTATAGGTGAATTTCATTCATAAGTCATTGTGTGAATTGAATATCATTCTGGGTGTTTGCTTCAAATGTTCCTATGGCCTAGGCGCCCGATTGTGCAAATTTGCAGATTTTATAAGTGAGTGGTTGATTTTTGAGACAAGGTCGACCTCCTTCATAGGCCGTACCTTGCCCTTGCTGCCTAGGTTTCTGTGCTGGACAATTTTGGTGTTGTTTGTGCCTTGTTATTTGATGTTTCTTTGTCGCCTAGCATTAGAGAAGGTGTGCTTTCAGCTTCATTTGATTTGGTGAAGTATGGTAGGAGTTTTGAGCATTTTGGTAGAGTAATTACTTGCTGGTTTTTCATATCAGACCTAGTTATTCTCATTTCATGCTATATTTCCTGGATATTCCTATTCACATTTGTAATTGGAGATATTGTGTGATCATTGTACTGAAGTTAGAGCAGATTTCATTGATAAATCATTGTAAAAGGCATATTGTAATTGCTGGTTTTAGTAGTATTAAATCAACCTCTTTACTTTTAGCAAGTTTCTTTTTGTATCTAATACTCCCGTTGAATAAGTGGTCGAGTTTTCCATTTTCAGTTTTGCTTACTCCCGTTGAATAAGTGGTTGAGTTTTCAGTTTGAATAATTGTAATAATTTCCCCCCACTGAATAAGTGGTAGAGCGGAATTCATGGTCGGTTCACCGCCTACACTTTCATTTCAACATTGTAATTTCAGTTTAGTTATTTGGTAACGATCCCCTTACACCGAATGCTTTCACCTCACCCACATTGGGACCTTGGTGATCAAATAAGTGGAGGGTTCCCTTTCAGCTGGTTTGATTATTGGGCTAACCTTAATGGGTGCATTGTTGTGTGGAAAATTAAAAAAAAAACACTAAGGGGGATATCTTGGTGGTATCAGAGCCCAAGATCTTGCCATCCTATGAAAAGCAGAGTTCAGTTGTCAGATGAGTGACAGAGAAGTCAGATACTACACTAGAGGACAGGCAAGAACTCAGTATCAGAATCCACCAGTTCCAGAGGCAGAGACATTTTCAGAGGCTTTGAGAGATACTGGTAAAGAAGTTGAAACCATGTTAGAAGGCCCTAGATTTTCAATGGAGGAAAGAGAAGTTAGAGCTGAAAGGAAGTTTGATAATATGTTGGATATGATGTTGTGCTTGTTGGCAAAGCTGGATCAACAAGCAACTCAAAATCAACCCCAACCTCAACAGAATCATGTGTGAGGAAATAGTGGTATCAATGGTAACAATGGCTCGGAGACCAATGGAAGAGACAAAACTATTGGCCAACATGTTGCAACCACTAGAGGATCAACCTCTAGACCTCTGTTTCCTACCTTTACTCAAAGGGAGGAACCACCAGCGAAGACTGGAGTACCTTTGGTGGATGATGCAAGACAAGCCTACATGGAATATGCCTCATTATCCGCTGAGATAAGAGATCAATGGACCTTTGATCAGCTCATGAACCGAAGAAATAGGAGTGGCAAAAGAGCTGAGTACCATGCTCCTATGGGTCCTAGAACAGATTATCATCAGGCTCTTGGAAAGGTGACCTTGGCCTATTTTGGTGGGAGTGATAAGTGTACGGAAAGGTCGTGGGTGCAAAAGCTTGACAACTATCGTTCTCTTAGATTGATGCCTGAAGAGGATGCCATCAAATTCGCCACCCTGCATTTGGATGGAGCTGCTCACAAATGGTGGTACCACAGTTTCGTCACTCTTGGCCACAACCTCATTCAAACCTATGAATAATTCACTAATAGGTTGATAGAAAGATTTGAAACCAAGGACCCAGAAGTAAGATTCCATGAATTGGTGCAACTGAAGCAACACGGTTCACTTGAAGCATATGTTGCTGATTTCCAAAGGTTGTCAGTAATTATGTCCAACTTTACTGAAAGGAAGCTTGTAGTATTGTTTACTGAAGGATTGATGGAGCCATTGAAGGGTTGGGTCAAAGCCTTTGATCCACCAACTCTTGACAAAGCAATCAAGAAGTCAAGGAGCATGGAGTTGCTGCCCTAAGGCCAAAATTTCAGTCCAAATCCTTTAGTCATAAGAAGGATAAGAAGCATTCATCAAGTCAGCCCAAAAAGTTTCCACAAAAGATGTTTGAAGAGCTCCGAGAGTAGTTAAGAAAAGATGGAGTTTGCTATACATATCGTGAGCCTTGGTCAAAGGGTCACAAATGCTATGGAAAGGGAAAGGCACATCACATGGAAGCATATTTTGATTCCGGATCAGAATCTGATATGCTTGATCAGCAGTATGAATCAACAAGTAGTGAAGGAGAAGAAGCCCTAGAAGGACCAAAAGTCACTGAAGGAGGGAATGCTTTGGCATGACTCTCAAGCTTTCGAAAGAATGAGTCTTTTTGGGTTCGTGTAGTGATTGGATCGCAACGAATTGTTGCTCTCATTGGTACTGGAGCAACTCACAACTTCATAGATGAAGGTTTGGTGGCGAGGAGAGGTTTGAAGATAGAAGAGTTTGAAGGCTTCAAGGTGATGGTGGCCGATGGCTTCACAATGTCTTGAACTAGAAAGATTCCCAACCTCTCCATGCAGTTGGGGAACTATGAAGTAAAAGATGATTTTTTATGTTGTTGGCATTGGTGATATTGATGTTGTGCTGTGTATACAGTGGCTGCGATCTCTTGGTGAGATCTCATTGAACTTGCAAACAATGGAGTTGAAGTTTCAATCTGATGGCAAGAAGGTAGTGTTAAGAAGGATGTCAAATGGAGGCCCTCGAATAGTATCTTTTAAGAGAATGGAAAGGCTGATCCGCCATGATCAAGTTGAGTGGGCAGCAGAATGCTTGATTTTACCAGCTGATCAGGTGGAGGATAAAAGGCACTATCATCTAGATATTCAAGCTTTGATTACTAAGAAGAGTAAAGTCTTTGTGAGTATTCCACCTGGGAGACCTCCTGAAAAAGGTTGTGAGCATGTGATAGAGTTTGAAGAAGGAGCAAAACTGGTTATTACAATTCCATACCGCTATCCAAAGAAGCAGAAGGACGAGATTGAGAAGGCCATCAAAGAAGTCTTGGATATGTGTCACATTCACCCAAGCAAGAGCCTCTTCGCTTCAGCAGTGGTGCTGGTCAAAAAGAAAGATGGTACAATGCGCATGTGTGTGGACTACCATGCATTGAATCAGAAGACCATTAAGAATTGGTATCCTATCCCTAGGATAAACGAGCTTAATTGATGAGCTTCATGGAGCCATGTACTTTTCAAAGATTGATCTCAGATCGGGCTCTCATCAGATAAGAATGAGGGAATCAGATATTGAGAAGATTGCCTTTGCCTTTAGATGCCATTTTGGGCATTTTGAATTCCTTGTCATGCCATTCAGCTTGACAAATGCTCCTGCAACTTTTCAGTCCTGCATGAACAAAATCTTTAGGTAGCAGTTGAGGAAGTTCGTGCTGCTCATCTTCTTCGACGATATCCTCATTTACAACAAGTCATGGGAAGAGAACCTTAAGCATTTGGAGGAAGTGCTTAGTATTTTGGAGGCAAAATGTTTGTTTGCAAAAGAATCAAAATGTGAGTTTGGGATGATGGAGCTGCTTTATCTTGGTCACATTATCAGCTCTAAGGGTGTCAAAGTTGATCCAGAAAAGATTAAAGCTATCCTAGATTGGCCACCTCCAAAGAACGTGTCACATTTGAAGGGATTTTTGGGATTGTGTGGTTTTTGCAGAAGATTTGTGAAGGGGTATTCTCATATGGCAGCCCCCCTCATCGATCTTACCAAGAAGGGAGCTTTCTTGTGGATAGATAAGGCACAAGTTGTGTTTGATAAGTTCAAGCATATTATGAGTTCTTGTCCAGTGTTGTCTCTTCCCGACTTCACCAAGCCATTTGAATTGCAATGCAATGCTTCAGGTGAAGGAGTTGGAGCTATTCTCATGCAAGACAAACATCCTATTGTCTTTGAGAGCAAGAAATTGAGAGGAGCTGAAAAATCATATTCAATCAATGATAAGGAGATGCTTGCAATCATGCACACATTGGCCAAGTTCAGACGATACTTGGTGGGAAGCAAGTTTGTAGTGAAGACTGATACAACAATCTCAAGCACTTCATGCATCAAAAAGATTTGAATGAAAAGTAGCAGAAGTGGGTGCGTAAGCTTCAAGCTTACGACTTTGATATTGAGTATGTCAAAGGAAGAAATGACATAGTGGCTGATGGTCTTTCCAAAAGGCCTCATTTGAATTCCTTGGTTGAGCTTACTGCAGATTGGAGGGAGCTAATTGCTGCTGATTATGCAAAAAATCAGTTTGCAACCAGCATTGTAGAAGGTCATTTGCAAGATGAAAGATACCAGTTGGTTGATAGATTGATTCAATATAAGGGAAAAATCTTTTTGGTGCCAAAATCTAAGCTTAAGAAGAAGATTTTATAGTCTTTCCATTTCATTCCTCTTGTGTAATGTCCCGAAATCGGACTAAGGAGGCTGACCTATTTTTCAATGTAGAAAGTGTTTATTAACACTAATATATAATCAAGTGAATAATAGAATTCAAATTTCTGGCCGACTTGCCTTTTGGTTGGCGCCTAAGTAGATTTAAATTTGAATTTAAATATTTTTATTTTTATTTTTCTATGGCCGACTTCATTTGAAGCTAGGCATAGCATTAGTATTTAATTGTGTTCTTGTTGACGTGGTTTTTGAGACCGCACCAACACAGAACAAAGTTTCCCAACGGATACTCTATTCTCTCTTGATCAAAGTATTCAGCATGCTAAGATTGCGAGTGAGTTCATGCTTTCAACTCCAAGGTTCCTTAAATGCGAATAGACTCAGTTGGCTGATGTGTATTGCTGTGTACTTACGAGGGGACTTACACAATTGTTCAGACTTCTTGCAGTTAGCAGTTGGTATATGATTTGAAGGGGATTCTTGCGTGTATGATTTGGCAATATAGTTCGTTTTCCCAAAACTAATCAGAAATATGCGGAAAGTAAAGAGTATAGGGCCTAAGAAACTTATATTCTATTCTAAATGCAGGATATGTGGAGCTCAATTTTGGAAAACTTCAACCAAATTTCACCTAGCCTCACGTCGGACAGCCTCAACAAAATCGGTGCAATCTTCAAAGGATAGCAAAAGATGTTCAAATTATAATTTGGCATACATACACCATCATTACGACGCATATAAGTATACAAATCACAATCGAAGTTGAACTTAAGATAATTTCCAGTCGACCACGCAAGGCGAACTTATCATCAACAAGTCGCTAGTGGTATGGAATGAAAGAAGCTACCTCAACAAAACACCACACATCAAAATAAAATGCTTGCATGAAATTAAACTACTTGGATTCGAAAGGAAGAAGAGACCTTGCTAGCTATTCATGACAAGACGAATTCCATCATCAATGAAAAGATCTATTATCATGAAAAGTGTTACACAACAATCTCCACAAAAGTTTTCAAAGGGAAAACTTTCTTTCTTCTCCACTATGCAAAATGTCTACAATGCTCTAGTCTCTAGTCTCTAGCTCTATTGCTAATGTCTGATATCTGCCTCTAATCTAATGAATTACAAATAAGGGGGACTCCCCCTTTATATAGCTAGCCAAGTCCCAAAAGACGGCTAGGGTTACAATCAATAGAGTGGCTAAAATCGTGCCACCTCAGCCCTAACCCTAAAAACTGCCAGAATGGGGAGTGGTACATTAAATGAATCAAAGATTCCCACTCACTCCCAAAAATAGTAAAGGCAATAAATGCCCACAATCAGTCTTCTAGAAGATCCTCGTCCAGCAGTGCGTTCCCGTTCTCCTTCTCCCTAGCTGCAAACTCAACAAATCTGCCAAGTACAACCTCAACTTCCTGAACTGAAATGGGTGGAATGCAATCTAGCTGAAACTCTAACACTGTGACTGAATGCTCATGCTTCGTACAAGATTTTCTCCAAGCAACTAAAGAATCCTGCGTGCTCTGGATCAAGGCGGAGAAAGTAGAAGTATTCTCGAAATCATCTTGTACGAAGGTCTTAACATCTGAAAAGAAAGGCACCAGCCTACCCCTCAAATTATCAACATTAACTTCATCTGGATTCAGCCACCTAGCAAATATGGCCTCAAAAGTGTTCTGAACTCCATCAATGATATTGGCCATAGCTTTATGTATCCTCGGTTGAATTCGGCCTCGCGTCGCCGAAGAAACCACGCCTTCGCGTGATCGGGCCGAAGAATACCATCACGAATTCATATCCGCTATTCTCCTCAATGACACTCTTATCAATCAGCAACCGCAACTAATATACTACCGCCTCAAGACGCTTGAATTACTCACAAGCCCGTAGATATAGTTAGCCGCCCCTGCTATGATTAAATCGCTTCCGCATCCGCTGCCAAAATACTTGAGGCTGCGAAAAGCAGTGCATATCCATAAACCTTTTTCGGTTCTCAGCACCAAATCCAGTAGACCTACTTGTCATTCTCGTCATTCTTTTTCCTAACTCCATCAAGCCACTGATGGACTCCCTGGGTATCTCTGCTGGAGGCTCTATAACTGGAATATCCTGCCCTCGAGAACGAGACAGCTGCTGCATATATCCGATTAAAGCCCTGTGTTCTCTTTTCAACCTTTTGTATTTTCCTTCCTTCTTGAATAATCTGTCTTTGAGGGCAAGATAGGAGTTATCACACTCCTCTACAATCTGCGCACCAGTGGGGCGTCCCAAATCCAAAGTCGTGACCACATAATTCTCAGGCACTGCTTCATTTCGGTCACAATAAACTTGTGGCACGACAACGTGAAGGGTGCGAGAGCCATCCCCTTCAGTGGATATCTTTGAAAATTTTCTTGCTTTCTTCTTTTGTGGAGGTGCACTGATCCTGTTCAAGAACTCTTCCATATCAACTGCTGTATCAATATCCTCATTGGGGCTTCTTCTCATTCTATCCTTAAGCCAATCAGGCACATCGTATTGTATATCAAAGGGTTGTTCTTGTGCCTCTACTTCTCGAACTTGCTCAACTTCTATATCATTCTGGCGAGGCTCATCGTCCTCAAGTGGCTGAGTGTCTCCTGAAACAATATCATCATCATCGTTCATAGCCGCCTCTAACTCCTGCTGAAACTGAGGGTCAGTAATAGTCCCCTCATCATCCCGCTGATCAGCCCTACTAGGTGCATTGATGCTCTGGCTAACCGACTCTCTCCGTAGAGGCTGAATATTATCCTGTACTACTTGCACCTGATTCAGTGTATTCCTCTGATCAGCAAACAAAGAGACCTCCTGTATACTTGGAGAACGTGTCTCCAATGGTGATGCAACTGTGACTCGTGGAGGTTCTGGCTGAGTAGGCTCCTATCGAACTAGCTCTTTCCTTTTAGACTCTGGACCTCGTGTGATCTGCTTCTTTCTGCCAGTGGTGGGCGTCCTGTGATCTCCCATCAAATTGTAAGTCAAAGCAATTGATCTACTCTTCAACCTGCTCACACGCCTATCAACCCATGCTCTAGTGAATGTCAGGACAGGAATAGAAAGTGCATCTAAATCAGCAATCTCAGGTTCTGACCGATGTGGAGGTGGAAGTGGAGTATCTCTCACTGCTGCATAATCCGAATGAACAACATCCATATCTTCGTTCACCTGGTCTGGAACCGGCACAACTTCACACTCCCTAATCAAAGTAATCGGCAACCGGGAGAACATCCTTTTCCTGACTTCAATTTCATCTGCTGCATCAGCCCAATAATCCTCAATGGTGGCCTTATGTTTAAACTCCTCTGACAATACCCATTTGATGTTATGATGTGGGTCGTAGTGCTGTCGGCTGGTGTGATATGAGAAATGATAAAATTGAAGTTCACTCTCAGCTTCTCTAGCTGCCTGTATTGAGGGACACACCTCATCCGAGTTGCCCATGACAATTGGAAATTCTACTCCCTTTTTCTTCTTCTTTTGAATCTTATCATAGGCAAGCAATTGCCTAGATACCTCTAGCATTAAAACTCTATTTGTTGGGTACTTAGGCAGCCTATATGGGTACGATGAGAAACCTTGTAGCCTAATGTAAGAAAATTTTGGAAACTGTATAAACCAGCACCCATACCTTTCAATCAATTCTTGGGCCCCCCTCGAGATTTTGTGATGTAATCGCCCCTGAAGCAGTCTCGTGATATACATGGTGAAGGAATCGTTGACACGCTTGTAGTGAGTTGTGCTCGCCAAATGCAACTGTGGACAGGCATCATATATTTTGAACTGGTGGGAGCCACAACCGACAGGTTCCTTGTAAGAGATCCCTCTGTACTTCGTCATACGTGCCAACATATAGATGATGTAAGAGCTCATGTAAAATGTCTTCGTTCGTCTCAGGCTCAGGAGCTGCTCATGCAAATTATCACTGATCATCTCGGCCCAATTAACGTAATCTTTCCCTTCCAGCACGAGATTGATGTAATAAAACATCCAAGGCTCGAAAATAAATGACTGTGCACAACCACCAACCCTGCTCAGCATCATGATGAGATCACAGTATTCTTGCTTCAAGTCCTCCGCTATGATCTGCTTCGGCAACTTTGTACGAGAAGGCTTGGGAGTGCTCATCCAGTGAGTGTTAATCATCTCCGTGCATCTCTCGAAAGCAAAAGCGTACATTCGCTCTGCTCGCTCTTTGGATTTATAAACCATGTTCCTGTGCACCGGGATCCCGAAAGCTTCACCAATGGCCGCTGGAGTAAGATTGGCTAGTACTTGGCCATCTGGTGACATGATTGACCGATGATCCTTCTCATAATAATTGGCTCACTCCATTATCAGTTCTGAGCATTGAATGGCTGGCGGGAAACCAGCAGCTGCATATAACCCACTTCGAACAATATTGTGTGAAGTGGTCGAAGGCTGATGACTTCCAATGCCCAGCATTCTGTTCTTGAAGGTCTCTAGGTTGATGGAGCCCAAGTTGGTGTTTGTTAGCTTGCCCAACTTTGAAATAAACTTTGACTCTGGCATGAATGTCTTACTCAGCTTCTTGATCACGGCCTGTCTGGATGCACCATTGTCCTTGCCAGTCGCCCTTGCCTCAGCCATCTGCAACATAACAAACTTTCATCAGCAAATTAAATTTATAAAATAAGATAAGACATTGCGTAGGGGCTGCAGTCGACTTCAAGAAGCTGCAATAACTTTTCTTATTTGCAAACCTCAGCTTCTTCTCTTGAACTTCAACACTTAGAAAAAGTTTCTAAGTAAATTTCAGTGACTTCACTACTCTTCAGCAACTCCAATCTGCAACTTGAACTTCTATAAATTCGTATTTCACCAGCAATCAGCAATCAGCAAATTCGCACTTTTAAAACTCTCGGTAATATCCTCACTTCAAGGCGTCCCTCTTAGCATCAACAATAGCAAACTCGAGCTTTGTACCTTTTAAATTCTTTGAAACTTCTCACTTCAAGGCGTCCCTCTTCAACTGCAGATTTGAACACCTCCAACAATTTGCAAGTGCGCCCCTCAACTTCAAATTTTAATCAGCAACAAATCCAATCCTAGCAATCAGCAAGTGCGCCCCTCTTGACTTCAGCAATGGCGCTTCTCCAGCAACTCAAGGCGTCCCTCTTCAGCAGCCTCAGCAACTTAAGCAAACTCCAGTCTTCAACAGAATTTCGAACTCTTCAAGCTTCAACAATTCTCAGCAATACTTCACTTAGAGCAAATTCGAATTTTCTCAGCTGGGAAAAATAAGTGAGAGACTTCTTCATTTTATAGCCAAAATTCGAATTCTAGAAGAAGCTAATTTTAGCCAGTGCATTAAACTTCCACTACTCCACTTCAAGAATTCAAATTTTCCCTCTCTGGTATTTCTGACACTTGTCTCTCGACGTCAGGAATCTTAACCTTCTAGAAACTTGACTTTGACTGGCATCTGTGAATTTATTTTCGAAAAATTTAATTTAAGTCCATCTTTTAAATTCACCAGCCGGGGCTCTGTCACTTGAATTCGAATTTAACTCCTCCTCAGCTCTGGAAAATTCATCATCGAAGAATTTAATCAAAATCATCTAGGCAACCCACTTCGAATTCGTTGTCCGAAGAAACTCATTTTGAAAAACACATTTTATTCATCTTGCCTTAGAGAATTTTAAATTTTCCCTTAGGAAAATTCACAATTTGAGCACTGATCAAATTCTTTACTGAAAAAGTATTGGCGAAGTGCGGAAGACTTAGAAATCCATCTATCATTGCGAATGTTCAGTACCCAGAAGAGAATTTTCTTCTGAATGCTTCGAATCCATGGGTACCCAACGAACGGGTTCATTTAATTTTTTAAATTTTGAACCTTAGAAAATATTATCCTGTCAAATTAAATCCATTCTTCGCCTGTGATCATCATGTGTTGCTTCAACTTGAGAAAATTTTGAATCATCTTGCATTATCATCATTCTTTGACTTCATCCCTGAAAAGTTTGCCGGAGTTTCACGAAAGAAAATTTCACTACCTTGAGCTCTAGGCGTATTTTCCAAGGGAGAAAATATTTTTGCCTTAAAATTTTTTTTTTTTTAAATCATCACTTGAGAAAATTTTGCCTTAAAATTTTTATTCAATCTTGCCACTTGCATTTTACTCCACATTGAAAAACACTTTTGAAGCTCCAACGCCTTAGAGGAAATTCCTTACTCACCACTTTAGGCGTATATCATACTTAGAAGGATTTAAAATCACGCCTTAGCACTTTATTTCCACCCTTTGGCAATATTTTCTAACACTTATAACACTCATCACCTCTGGCGCCTAGCACTTTTGAAGAAAATCAAAAACTACGCCCAACATTCATCCTTCACCACCACACATGCCTTAGAAAATTCCTTACCACCTTGGGCGCATATAGCATTTGTAGAAGGATATTTAACTTCATCACGCCTAGGCAACACATCCATCACCTTGCAATATTTTCTAACATGTATTATCTTGGGCGCATTTTGGACTTGAAGAAGGATAACGCCTAGCATTCACCCTTCCTTTACCACGCCTTTGAAGTATTCACTCATCTTTTACCCTTTTTACCGCCCTACACTCACCTTTACCACCTCAACTTGGGCGCATTTAGGCATGCAAGGAGGATGACTCTTCAACTTCACCTTTTTTTGTCTTCACTTGACCTTGTTTGGGCGCATTTTGCCTATGGAGGAGGATGAAATATGTTGACTCCTTTGACCTGTTTGTCTTTTGGGCGCATTTCACCCCTTGAGGGGGATGGGCACATTTTGGGGGGTGAGGAGGATATCCACACTTAGAAATTTTTTTCAACTTCCATGAGCTTCCCTTGGGCGCATTTTGACATGCCTTCAGGATAAACGTGTTGACTTTCATTGACCACTTGTACTTTGGGCGCATTTTGCCCTTGATGAAGGATAAACTTCATACTTAGAATTTTTTGTGCTAGGTATTGCCTTGAAGGCGCATTTAGGCTAGGCAGAAGGATGAAAGGCGTTGACTTCCTTTGACCTTACTGCTAGATTGGGCGCATTTTGGCCTGTGTGAAGGACGAGCTTCATTCTTAGAAATTTTCATGCCTTCTCATCAACTGGGCGCATTTTACCTGTAGTGGAGGATAAACTTCAAACTTAGACATTTTTCCTCGTCCTTGCTAGTTTTCATGCCCTGCTATTTATAGTAAGTCTTCTAATTTTGCATCTCTGAAGCTCTGAACGACTTGAAATTTTAAACATAGCATCCTCATGACCTTGTTGTCTTGTTGACCCTGCCATTTTAGTTACCCTGCTATTTTTAGCCCATTTTTGAGGACGATTTACTATAAATAGTAACTGCTCGTTTCTGATAGCTCCACTGCTCCGATTAACTTGAAATTTGAATGAGGCGCTCCTCACCACGTGACCTGTCTGCTGACATTGACGCATGCACCTGACTTACTATTTTTAGCCTGTTTCCAAATTGACTTACTATAAATAGTAAGTGCTCCGTTTGACTTGAAATTTTACCAGCAGACAGCCTGAAGGATGCTGATCGCGGTGGTTTACACCGGTTTTCAAAAATTCTGACTTCTTACCCTTCTTTTCAGGCTCCGAAGTTGGAAACCCTAATTTGCTCTGCATGCATATCAAACGATATTTGTTTGCTCTCGTTTCTGTGGCACTGCGATCGGCTCGTGATTCTGAACTGCTGGGAAGCGGCTGCCGGGACGCACCTGCTAAAAATAGGAAGTTCCTTACTGAGTGGTTATCTCTGTTTGCATGTCACACCATCGCGAAGCTCTCGAAAAACCCATTAGGAATCATCCGACATGCAAAAGAAACCCTGACATGCAAGCCCTAAAAATAGCCTTGGAAGACTGAATTCTGAAAGTTGTCGTCTCGTTTTGCATGTTATATCATTGCGAAGGTCTCGAAAAACCCAGAAGGAAAATCCAGACATGCAAAGAAAAACTCTGCATCTGAACCCTGAAATTTGCTTTGGAAGTTGGACTGCTAAAAATAGAAAGTTGTATGTTTTCGCTCAAATTTTGCACGCGAGTAGCCTGAGGTGTTCTGAATGTCGTGTGACTATTGGAATCTCAAAAATGCTGACGAATTGCCTGTAATTTCACACTTACTAAAAATAGTAAGTACCTCGGAATCAGATGAAAACTTGCTGAGCCTGCTGGAAGCACACTGACAACAACGTTAAGCTCAATTTTCAATTTATTCACCCTATTCGACCTCGGACTGACCAGGAAAGATGAAACCCTAATTCTTTAGACTTGGTCAATTTCATGCTTAAGCTCCATAGCGGGCACAACCCTCGAAAGGCAGACATCAGAAAAGAGACGGAGCGAGAGAGAGAGAAAAAAAAAATCCAAGCCAAAAGACCAGAATGGAGTAAAAATTAGGGGGTCCCCATTTTGAATGGGGCGATGTGTGAAAAGGTCACAACAGTTCTCTCTAGCATTAGAGTCATAATGAGTTTGGAATCATTTTCCTGGCTAGACATTGAGGACGTAGTCGCTCAATCTAGTACACCCAGGTTGGGACGTAGTTCAGACTGGGAAACCCGTGAACGTTGTTCGATTCATCTGTATGCATTTTTAGTTACTTTATCATTTATCAAATTCATTGCAGGATTATATTGGGAGGTGACGATTTCATCCACCATCCAGGCAGAGCTGTTGGCTCTGGCGGGCGCCATCTGAATAATTTCCACTATCGAGTTTATGCCTAGCAAATCACCGGATAGACTTGAGCGAGCTTACACATAGCCATGTGACTCTTCCCGTCGAGAGCAAGTCAACGCACAACACTAAGGCGATATCATTTCTGGCAGCGGGCATATTCATCTGCAGTCATACTCACTCACCTACACGTAGATCTGGGGAGGACGCATCACACATGGAGTCAACCAATCTTGACTAGGAGCGCTCTAAGGAGGCAGCAACCATCATTAAATTCGTGGTCAGGTCCAAGTATCATTAGCGCAATCTGTTCATCACTTATAACGACGCCATCCTTAGGCAGAGTTTATATCACTTTCTTTACAACGAATTACAGAGCATATTATCTCTGGGTGCATTCTGCAAACATACTATTTAATCATTCCAGAACATAAGATCGTTCTTATTAGTGTATGTGTTGCAATTGTACTATGGGGTTGAAATCTGAGACATCATTAATCTGTCAGAATTAGATGCTCAATAAACTGGAAATTTTCGGCTTGTTCTTTCATTGGATCATATAATTTCTTTGTGCGTGCCCTAGCATGTTACAGTGGTATCAGAGCCACTTGTCCTGCCAGCCTGTGGGAAGAGTCTTATGCCATTAAGCCAAAGAGATATTTTAGCTATAGAGTGAGAGAAGAAGAAGTTTGAAGTTACTACTTAGGGAATAGGAGGCAGTGGTAAGGAAAGAATGGGGGATCAGAGTGATAAGTTGGTCACCTTCATGAAGCAATAGGACCAAACAAACCAATCTTTGCTGCAAGAAATCCAATCACTTACTGATGTTGTTAATAACATTAAATCAGGATCCAATAAAATAGGAGGCCAACCGGAATAGTAGGGAGGAGGAGAGAACGACAGGACCTCAAATGGTGACACTCATAGGCATACTCAACCCAAGTTCTTACCTAGAACAGAGGCCCGAAAAGAAGAGGATGATTAGCGCAACTATGGCAGCATTGTACGTGAGTATTTAGATCTGGAAGCTGATGCTCAAGCTGCAATTCCTTTTGATCAGTTCTACAGCACTAGAAGGGGTGACGGGAGACAACATCGAGGGAATAGAGATCTTCAACATAAGGTCAGCAAGCTTTCACTTCCTACATTTGATGGCTTGGCGAAGATGTCCGCACAATCATGGATCCAAAAACTGGACACATATTTTTCTCTCAGCCCCATGACTGAAGAAGAGGCTATCAAATTTGCCATTTTACACTTGGAAGATCTTTCCCATGAATGGTGGCACCATGGCATCGTGACTCAAGGATTTGATCAAGTATTGTCATATGCAGATTTCACGCATGTAAATGTAATCAAATCTTTATCAAATAGGATCCTAAAAATCTAAGAATAAACTAAGGTCTGAAATTCTGTGTGAGAAATTCTAAGTCAAAGACGATTTTCAGATTTCTTATCTTAATGCTGAATGTACTGATTGTAGAACATTAATAAATTTCAATGTTTGCATATCAAGAGTGGAACTCCTTTTTGTATGTAAGGAGACCCGCCCCCAAGGGATGCGTCTCTTGAGAGGATGTGTCTCCACATGTGGAGACATGTCCGCTCAAGGGATGTGTCCCTTTGGGCGTGCGGGTTTCCTTTACAACCGATTATCATTCGGTTAAACATACTTAACACATATACCCCCTCACACATGGCGGATATATATTATATGAATTCCGAATTTTATTCAATGTGTATTTTGAACATCATTTATTTAAATTCGATTTTATACATGTATTATAAAATTCAATTTTACTTATTTTAGAAATATTAAATATGAAGAGCAATTGATCTTATATAAACGATGATGATGCTTATAGCAATCATCGTTTATATTTGACCTAAGCTATCATTCATCAACACTCCCTCTTAGCTAGGGAAGATATTTCAAATCAAAATAAGTGGAGATATCACCTTCACACGTGATATCGAAGATATGATATGTTTTCTCAATGTTGTCAAGTCACATGACATTCTTCATAACACATCTTCATTATGGTATGTGCACTGACATCAAGTCACATGATGTCTACCATAATTCATGGCATATCCACAGATATAAATATCCACCATGATTATCTCTTAAGGATCACAATGATCTTCAGATGATATCAAGTCCCATGATATCCATCAAAGTGTCCAAGAGATACTATCATGACATGTCCACAGATATCAAGTCACATGATATCTATTATGATAGTTTATCATTGTAGAGTCGTCACTTTACAATGTCAAATACAAGTGCTCATTATTAGAAAGATCGTCACCTTTCAATAATGTACATAGGGGGAGTAGGCCCATAAGGTCATGGAGTCACACACATGACAAAAGAGTTTACACATTAAACATCTTTATATATTAGTACAATTTATAAACAATTTGTATTTCAAACATAAATAACAAATTACATTTCAACCATACCAAGTTTCTTCCTGAAGTGCTCTACCTTGATTCGGGGAGAGGCTTGGTGAGAATGTCTCAGTTTGATCATTTGTACGATATACTCCAATGAATCACTTTCCTTTCCACCATATCTCTTACATAATGATAGGGGATCTCAATGTGCTTAGATCTATCATGAAAGACAGGATTTACAGAGAGTTTGATGCAACTCTGATTATCACAATGAATAATTGTAGGATTCAAGGGCTCACCAAAGAGTCCCACAAGCAATTTACGAAGCCAAACTGCTTCTCTTGCTCCCATTGAGGCTGCAATGTATTCAACTTCCGTTGAGCTCTGTGCAACTGAAGATTGTTTTCTGCAAATCCAGGAGATCATAGTCGATCCTAAACCGAAGCAACACCCGATGTGCTTTTCCGATCGGTTACACTTCCACCCAATCTGAATCGAGTACCCATGTAGATCTAGTTGATCATTCTTGTAAAGAAGACCATATCCAATAGTGCCTTGAAGATATCTCAAAATATG
This sequence comes from Sequoia sempervirens, assembly GCA_007258455.2. Lineage (NCBI taxonomy): Eukaryota > Viridiplantae > Streptophyta > Pinopsida > Cupressales > Cupressaceae > Sequoia > Sequoia sempervirens. The sequence continues at coordinate 43,204 of VDFB02190966.1, read as the reverse complement.
TTTCACAGCCATTAAGTGAATTTCCTTTGGTTCACACATGAACGGCGAGAACATTTGCATAACAAATATCGTGTCCGTGTTAATCAGATACATCAAGGATCCAATCATCTGTCTCAGAAGGGTTGATCTGCACACTTGATTCTCTCACGCTTCTTTCAATTTGTGAAGGTTGGTTTCCATAGGTGTAGACATTGGTCTACAGTCCAACATTCCAAATCTCTTCAGAATATCAATAGTGTACTTCCCTTGGTTTAGTATAATGCCCTCTGATTTCTGCCATACTTCTAAACCTAGGAAGTAGTGTAAAATGCCCAAGTCTTTCATGTCAAATTCAGAAATTAGATCCTGCTTCCCTTGAGTAATGAGGTGATCTTCTCCTGTTATCAGCAGGTCATCAACATATAAAATAATTATTAGCATATCACCTTTGATTACCTTGAAGTAGAGATTGGAGTCAGCATCATTCTTGGAAAATCCTAATCCCAAGAGATAGCTGCCAATTCTTTCATACCAGACCCTGGGAGCCTGTTTAAGTCCATAGAGGGCTTTCTTTAGTCTGCATACATGTGAGTTAGGATTATGTATCACAAAACCTTCAGGCTGTTCCAAATAGACTTCCTCTTCAATGGTTCCATTCAGGAAGGCAGTTTTCACATCCATTTGATGGATCTTCCAGCCTTTAGCTGCTGCAATGGCTAACACTGCTCTCACTGATGTGTAACGGGCAATAGGTGCAAATGTTTCTTCATAATCAATGCCTTCCTTTTGAGAAAAACCTCTTGCCACAAAACGTGCTTTATGTTTTTCTATCGCCAGCAGCATGCTTGATTTTGAAGAGCCATTTGGAAGAGACAACAGATTTCTCTTTTGGTCTAGGCACTATATCCCATACATCATTCTTTAGAATAGACTGATATTCCTCTGTCATTGCATCCTTCCATGCTTGATGTCGGAAAGCTTTTGTAACACTGACAGGTTCTGAGTTTATGATGTTGTTCATTAGAGCAACATAGCTAGAGAAACGTTTGGGTCTTTTACTCTCCCTAAACGTTCCTTTGGGTGCTGTATGATCCTTGGCTTCTTTGATCATCTTCCTTGCCCAAAGTGGTCTCTTTCTGCTGTTGTCATTTGTATTCTCATTTGAAGTAGAAGGAAGATCATGTGGTATTTCCTCAGGATGCTCCCTTTGAATCTCAGGAGCAGGTTCCATTTCAGGTACTCTAGGGGAATAGGTTTCTATCTCACTAGAACTTCTTGCCCTCTTGAATGCAATGTCTTCTTCAAAGATGACATCTCTGCTCAATTCAATTTGTTTCTGCCCGGGTATGAATATCCTGTAAGCTTTGGAGGTTTCACTATAACCCACAAATACTCCCTTCTTTCCAGAAGGTTCTAGTTTGAATCTCTTCTCTTTGGGCACATGAATATAGAGAGGACAGCCAAAAATCCTAAAATGACTAACGTCAGGTTTTAAACCGGTAAAGGCTTCTTCAGGAGTTTTGTTATCGAGATGTCAATGAGGACATCTATTATGAATATAGACAGTAGTCCTAGAGGCTTCTGCCCAGAAAGAGGTTTCAATGTTTTGGTCCAGCAACATTGCCTTAGCAGCTTCTACAATGGCTCTATTTTTTCTTTCAGCAACCCCATTCTGTTGAGGGTTGTAGGCAACTGTGAACTCCCTCTTAATTCTAGCACTCATGCAAAATTCTTTAAAAATTTCAGAGGTGTATTCTTTCCCATTGTCTGTCCTTAAGGTTTTTATTTTCTTTCCGGAGAAGTTTTCAGTGAGGGCTTTAAACTCTTTGAACCTTTTGAGGATTTCTATTGACTCTTTACACTTAAGGAAATAGATCCAGGTTTTCCTAGAGAAGTCATCTACAAATATGACATAGTATAGAAATCCTGCTTTAGAGGGTACAAACATGGGTCCACATAAGTTTGAGTGAACCAATTCTAACACATTTAGGGTTTTGCTCAAACTATTGGGAAAGGACCCCTTTGTATTCTTTCCTAAGGCACAACCTTTGCAAGTTCCTTCATGAGATGGTTTTAACTTAGGTAAGCCTGTTACAAGTTTTTCTACAGAAGGTAGGGCACGGAAATGAAGGTGTCCTAATCTTCTATGCCAAATCTCATTTGAATCAAAGGTGTCAAGGGTAAGGGCTTGTTTGACTTCAGTGCATAGTTTGTAAAGGTACCCTTGTCTCACACCTATGATTTGGGCTTTCTTGATTGTTGAGTTCTTAGGCCATGCTAGAACTTTCCCATCCATAAAGGTAACTCTATAACCATTGTCTTCAAGGGCAGAGATGGATATAAGATTACTCTTTATTCCAGGTACAAATAAGACTCCAGTGAGTTGTAGAGAAAGCCCAGATTTAAACTTGATGGAACAAGTTCCAACCCCTTTTATTGGGTGTGCAGAATCATCCCCAATGGTTACTTCTTCATCAGACCTTTCGGTCATAGTATCTAAGTGTTCTCTGAACCCTGTGATATGTCTAGAGGAACCACTATCAATTACCCAATTGTGGGTGTTGTTGGATACTTGACTGGATAAGGCTGTATAGAACACAAACTTCTTAGATTCATGATTTGAATTTGACTTTCCTACTTTAGCAAAGGATGCTTGTTGTTTAGTCCTATCAGGGCACTTCATTGCATAGTGACCATATTGATCACATCTAAAGCATTGTACTTGAGAGATATCTTTCTTCTTATAAGATCCCTTTCCATTGGAATTTCTCTTTCTTTTAAAAGATCCTCTCTTGAAGGAGTTTTTCTTACTCCTTTTATTAGACGTTGAGTTGAGTACATGAATGTCTTCATCTATGTTCTTTTGTTTATTTTCTTTTGTGGAGAGTCTGGTTTCTTCTTGAAGGCAGTCAATTCTTAGCCTGTCAAACTTAGGGAGTTTAGATCTCGCACTTACTCCTTGAACAAATGACTCCCATGAGTTTGGTAGGCCTCCTAGTGCAATTAGGGTTAATTCTTTGCTTTCAATCTGATATCCAATTGTGGATAATTGATCCCTTAGTTCAATAATCCTCATGAAGTATGCATTAATGGACTCTCCTTTGTTTATTTGAGCATTGTTGATTTGCCTTTTTAATGCAAGAGTCCTGCAGGTGTTGTTGATCTCATAAGTACTCTCAAGAGATTTGTACATATGGTATGCAGTTTCATGTTTTGCTAGGATGGGCACTATATGATCCCTAACTGCATCTACTAGGATTTTCATGGCCTTTTCATTGTTTTCCATCCATTGAGTTTGCTCAGGTTCAGACTCTGGTTCCTTCATATTTTCTCTCACAAGTGGGTCTAGCTTATTCTCTTTAAGGATCATCATGATTCTAAATTTCCATGATGTGAAATTGTCTACTCCTGCAAGACGATCTTCAAATCTAATCACACTTGACATTATGAAGAATGTGATGTGAATTCGATTCTAGAAAATACGAATTTTCTTGAGCAATTTGATATTTAGATTTGATTTGGATTCACACAACGTGGCTCTGATACCATGTAAATGTAATCAAATCTTTATCAAATAGGATCCTAAAAATCTAAGAATAAACTAAGGTCTGAAATTCTGTGTGAGAAATTCTAAGCCAAAGACGATTTTCAGATTTCTTCTCTTAATGCTGAATGTACTGATTGCAGAACATTAATAAATTTCAATGTTTGCATATCAAGAGTGGAACTCCTTTTTGTATGTAAGGAGACCCGCCCCCAAGGGATGCGTCTCTTGAGAGGACGTGTCTCCACACGTGGAGACACGTCCGCTCAAGGGACGTGTCCCTTTGGGCGTGCGGGTTTCCTTTACAACCGATTATCATTCGGTTAAACATACTTAACACATATACCCCCACACATGGCGGATATATATTATATGAATTCCGAATTTTATTCAACGTGTATTTTGAACATCATTTATTTAAATTCGATTTTATACATGCATTATAAAATTCGATTTTACTTATTTTAGAAATATTAAATATGAAGAGCAATTGATCTTATATAAACGATGATGATGCTTATAGCAATCATCGTTTATATCTGACCTAAGCTATCATTCATCAACAACGCATAAGTTGACGGAGAGGTTTGACAGAAAAGACCCAGAAGCATACTTCTAGGAACTCACAAGATTGAAGCAAGCAGGTACTATGGATGAATATGTGTTAAAATTTCAAAGGCTCGTAGTGATGGTGTCCGATGTATCAGATAAGCGGCTCACATTCTTCTTCATTGAAGGCTTATTAGATTCTTTTTGTGGCTTGGTGAGAGCTTTGGAGACAACAACCTTGGAGGATGCCATTCAGAAGGCCTCGAGTCTTGAGGATTCCACCAAGAAAGGGAAGACCATTATCAAGAATACATCAACGGGGCAGCCAAAGAAGCCTTTCATTAAGGCTAATCCACCACCAAAGGCCCCCCCTATGGGCCCACATGGCATGTCAAGAAATGAGCTTCGCAAGAAAGGCTTGTGCTATTATTGCAATGAGAAATGGAACAATCAACACAGATGCCAAGGAAGGGGACAAGTTTATTACATTGAAGTGGCGTCCGATGATGAAGCGGAAATTGAAGAAGGGGACAACAAGGAGTACACTAGTGGGGAGCATCAAGAGCTCGTTGTAGAAGTGAGCCCCATAGGAGGTACTTTGGCAACACTTTTAGGAGCACCACAATACCATTCTCTCCGAGTGAGGGGAGTTCTTCAAGGGTAGAAAGTGACGGTGTTGATTCATAGTGGAGCCACTCATAATTTCATTGACAAGAGGACTGTGGCCAAGTTGCGTTTGGGAACAGAGGAATTTGAAGGGTTCGATGTTTTGGCAGCTGGAGGGAATGTCCTTTTTTGCACCAAACAGATCCAACAAATGGAGTTGATCTTTGGTGGACACAAGATGAAAGATGACTTATATGTTGTTGATGTCGGTGACATGGACATGGTCTTGGGAGTGCAGTGGCTTCATTCGTTAGGGGAATGCACTACCAATTACCAAACCATGGAGCTGAAGTTCAAGCATGATGGCAAGGAGGTTGTACTTAAGGGCCTCTCCAGGAATGGTCCTATGGTGGTCTCAGCAAATGGGATGGAACGATCATTTCAGAGGGATCAAGTGGCATGGGCAGCAGAGTGCTTGATCACGGATACTAGTACACCGAAGGAAGAAAGAACATTTTGGATGGGCCCAGTTGATTAGATTTTGAAAATACTGAAGATTTCTTGGACATGCATGGAAAAAGTAGGTTTTTGAAAGTTGAATTTTTTTCCAAAGTTGTTGAGAATCATGAACCAAGCTGACCCAGATTAAATTTTCCAAAGTTGTTGAGAATCATGAACTAAGCTGACCCAGATTGCTGAAAATTGAAAGAGATGACCCCCTTCTTCTGAAAATTGATGCTCTGGAGAAATAAAGCATGAAAAAGGAAGCCTCTATGTGAGCTGACCTAGAAAGTATGAATAACTTTGAAAAAGCAACAAGTTTTAGCCTTCAAATCTTGAAATGAAGAAACGTTTTATGTTTCTCCTCTCTTGCTCTTAGATGCCACCTACAAAAAGATGTGAATAATGGAAGACAAAGCCCTCTCAAATAGGATGTTATGAAAAAACGCTTTGTTTCCTAAATTTAGAACTGTGAAAACCCTTCTAGAGTAGGTGCATCGAACTTGGACACCTTTTTGATGTTGAAAGATGAAATTTGGAAAAATTTGCCAAAGCATGGAACTTTGGATGCCCTTGGCTTGAAATTTTTTAAATTTACCTCAATAAAACTCATTCCTTCAATCTTCGATCCCGGTTGCCTGGTGAATGCTATGAATTGGTTGACTGCTCCGTTGAGTAGCCTGGTTGAATCTGAGAAGATTATGCTGGAGGCAACTTTTGATAAAAACATCATCTTGACCTTTAAAATCATGGGCGCCCTTGGCTAGTGTTGATGTGATTTTTGTGACCGCACCAACACAGAATAAAGTTTCCCAACAGATACTCTATCCTCTCTTGAACAAAGTTTCCTGCATGCTAAGATTGCGAGATAGGTCATACATTTAACTCCAAGGTTCCTTTATGCAATAGATTACCCTCAGTTGGCTTGATGTGTTTTGCTGGTATTTCAAGGGGGACTTACACAATTGTTCGGCAGTTAACAGCAGACAGCAGATTAAGGGCTTCACGTAGTTCGAATGATTTGGCAAGTAAGCACAAGTTTCCTAATACTAACCAAAAATGAACTGAATTTAAAAGGGGGTAGGGCCTAAGAAGTTTATGTTCTACTCTAAGGCGTGGGGATATGGCGATCAATTCTTACAGACTTCAACCGAGCCTTGCTTTTCCTCGCTTCGGACAGCTTCCACAAAACCGGTGCAATCTTCAGAGGAGTAGCGAAAGCTGTTCAAATTATAACTCAACATGCAAGCACCATCAAGACGATGTATACGAGCACGTGAATCACAATCAAAGTTAAGTTTGAAAAGTAATCCAGTTGACCACGCAGGGCGAACCCACTGTTAGTGAGCCCGCTAGTGGTATGGATGAGCGAAGTCTTGCTCAAATTGATCACCACATTCCACAATTACCAAGTACTTGCATGAAATGAAATCTACTTTACTTTAAGCTACTTCAAGTTGCTACATGAATTGGAAGGATGAAGAAGCCTCGACAACTACTCATAACAAAGAAGAAATCACCATCAATGAAACACTCTTTTATTATGAAAGCATTCACGACAACTTCTTACAAAGTATTCAAAGGGAAGACTCTCCTTCCTTTTCAATCTAAACTATACTATCCAACTATTCTACTTTCTATTCTATCAATTTCTCTCTACTCCTCTATTATTCTAACTAGATACAAATGATGGGGGATGCCCCTTTTAGAGTTGGCCAAGTCCAGTGGACGGCTCAGATTACAATCGGCTGGATGGCCCAGATTGTGCCACCTCAGCCCTAAACAAGATTCACCCTAAAAACCGCCACCAAGAGGAGTGGGGTAATAAATGAGCCATTAATGTCCATCATCCTTCTAGAAGATTCCAACTTTGAAACGTGTTCACACTTGTTCTTTCCTGACTGCAGACTTGATCAAACAGCCTCAACTTCTTGGACTGGTACAGCAAGCACGTTCCCGATCTAACTTCAAGCCTGCAACCTTCTAACCTGTTTGAACCTTCATCTTTTCTTTCATTCTGAACTTGGAAGATTTCCTTGCCTTAGATTCAATCATTTACGCCTGCCATTCGCTTGATTGCGTTTGGTGCATATTGGGTCTTTGAGGAGAAATTCTAACACTTAGCCATTTCTTCCAAGTACTTGCTTCATGATTCCATCATCACCGTTTGGTCTTGACGTTCCTCCTGCAAAACAAGCAAGGAGAAGAGCATCAAAACACTTATAATAAAATTTCTCTTTACTCACCTGAGTTTCATGCTTTAACTTCCAAGGGTTCATTGTTTTTCTCTAGCCAACTTTGCCTTCTTCATGATCTGTAGGCTGGGGCATATAACACCTATGCATCAAATTTCAATGCCTTAGACAAATTTCATCTTCTTCAAGGGCGTATTTTAAGAGATGCATTTTTAAAATCATCTTTGAAAGTGTTAACTTCAACCGCATCTTCTTCACTTTTCTAGCTGAGGCGTTCATTCTGACATTTTATCCAATTCTGGCTCGAGCAAAATGTTTTCGTCAGGAACTTGATCAAAAATTATCTAGGCATCCAACTTCATATTCATCCGCCAAGGCTTTTTTATGTCAACAACACATTTTATTCTTTGCCTTAGAAATTTTTTAAATTTTCCTTAGGAAAATTCATTATTTAAGTGCCCATAAAAAATCTCCATCCTGAAGGCCTCGGCGGATTGTGGAAGAATTTAAAATCCATTCCTTGTCGACAATCTTCAATACCCAGAAGAAAATTTCTTTCAGAACTTGTCGAATTCATGGGTATACAACGAATGGGTTCATTTAATTTTCTTGAATTTTGAACCTTAGAAAAAATATTTTTTTTTATGAAATTTAATCCATTTCCTCATCCCTGTGAGTATCTCTTTGCCTGGCGATGAAAAATTTATGAAGCTAGCACCTTCTGATTTATCATCAATTTTATCCCTGCCTCCGAAGATTTTATTTTCTCCACTTAGGAAAACAAATATATCATCACCCCATCACATCAAGTCTAGGCGCATTTGATAGGAGGCATTTTAAATTTCAAAATTTAGCAAAGAATTTCCAACGCCTTGAAATATTCTTTATCATCCCCTCACTCCTTAGGCGCACAAAGGGGGTCCAGCTTAAATACTCTGTGATGTCCCCTCTCTAGACAGTTCTCGGGAACAGTGTGTTAGCCCTTTATTGGACCCTTGTGGGCTAGCTGGATTGGTTAGAGGGTCAGTGGCACTTTCTGGAGAGTTTGATTGTTCTTGTTTTCAGAGCCCAGTGATTGGTTAATAGCAGGCGTTGGCAGTGCAGGAGTCAACAACTTCTGACGGCACAGGATTATATGGTGTTTTGAGTGAGTTATGGGTTTTTAAGTGAATTAAATATTAATTGATTTAATATTTAATTATAAAGTCAAATTGACTTTATATTTTAAAATCACTTAAATATTCTCTAAAAGTGATTTAATATTTTAATCACTTAAATTGATAAAGTGCGCCCAAGTATTTAAGTCAAATACTATTGAAATGACTTAAATATTATTTAAAAGATTTAAATATCCAAAAGTGGCGTATCTTTCTTGGGATTCGTGCCTTTGCATAAAAGGGCATTTTTGGCAATGAGAAACGCACCTTTTGAGATTTTCGACTTTGCCTTGTGCTATTTCCTGTGCATTCTCCTGTGATCAGGGTTTGAACAATCTTCCATTGAAGAACGATACCTCTTCAGTGTTGAGCACTCTTGAGATTGTGAAAGATCAATCGAATCAGTGCAGTTGAGAGCTTCATTCAGAGGTTCTACATGATTCAGATAGAGAATATATATTGAGATTTACTGTTGATTGCATTAAGAAAGGGTTTCTTCCTTGTGGCGCCTCCTTCAGATTCAGTGGCTTCCAGCAAGGATAATACTCATTCTTTTCTTGGCCGTACGGTTTACATTGGGTTTTGTGCATGCTAGAGAGGCGTGTGAAGGGTTTGGATGAAACGCCTTCTTTTGGGTTGCCTTCTGTCTTCCATCCTTGGCGTCTAGCATTTTCAGAGTCTTGTATCCAGTTTCGAGGCAGGAGAACTTAGATCTGGAGGCTTGGCGTCCATTATTGTCAGTTTTCAGCATTCTTGGTTGGCGAGCTGGCTACTGTTTTAAATAAAATAACTGGAAACATTCTGGTATGTCTATCATTCATGATCTCATTGTTTCAATAAAATAACAGCTTCTGCATCTCCATTCTGTAAGAAATTGCTCTGTATTTCAGTTTATAAGCTTTAATATGCTGCGCCCCTTCTCTTCTGTCTATCAAACTTTCTCTAAAAAACTAAATAACACTAAAAAGACTTAAGAAATATTGGGGTTTGAGTTGAGAGCCAGCAAGGCTCATCACACACTCCTTATATATTTTTATATTTAACTTCTAGGCGCCTATAAAGGAGTCCACTTTTAAATTTTCCCCCACTTAGAAACATTTCTAATTTCAAAAGAAAATCATCCTCACATATTCAAGGCGAATATGCGGCATTTATCTTCAAATTTCCACGCCTAGATTCTCCACTCACCCTGGGCGCATTTTACACTTACAAGAGGATGTTTCAAACTCCAACGCCTCTTTGACTTTCTTCCATATTTTGTCTTCACATGCCCTCATTTGGGCGCATATTGCATGCTCAAGGAGATGGGCACATTTTCTATGTGTAGATGGATTAGCATTTCAACGCCTTTGACCAGCTTTGAAACTTGTGAAGTTGGGCGCATTCTTTACATGGTGAAGGATGAAAGTTTATGATGCCATGACTTGTCTTTGACTCCTCCTAGACTTGGCGCATTCTCCATGGTGAAGTGGATTAAAATTTGTCTTTTTCCTAGTTAAGGTGAGGGCGCATATAGAGCTGCATGCTTCAAATCTACTATACTTAGACAATTTTCTCCAACTCCCCACAAGTCAAGGGCGCATTCAAAGGTGGGAGCTTCAAGTTTCAACGCCTTGAATATTTCTTGAATTCTTCATGCAAGGCAAGGCGCAAATGAGGGGTCATGCTTCAAATGTGCATGCCTTAGAAAATTTCAAGGTTTCAATCTTCCTCTTAAGGCGCATTTGGAGGGTCCTCCAAAATTTAAACACTTAGGATATTTTTAGCTCACCCTCTTCTCCTTAAGGCGCATTTTGACCTGTGAGCTTCAAGTTTATGACACTTAGAAAATTGTCCAAGCATCCATGCAAGGTAAGGCGCATCAACAGGGGAGAGCTTCAAATTTTGAACACTTAGTGAAATTTCATCATCCCCCCCTTTCTCCTCAAGGCGCATTCAGAGTGCTTAGAAAATTTTCATCAACCTTTAGCTTTTAAAGGCATTCTTCACTGGCTGGACTTGAAAATTTATCAATTTCAATGAATTTTATGCTCTTTGCCAAATTTAGAGTGATTTGCTCATGCTAACCCTAGCTTGCCCTAACTTTCTATTTTTAGCAAGTTTCCAAATTTTGCATTTTAAGCTGATTTTTGGCTCCAAAAAGCTGGATTTTTACTTTATCTCGAACCTCGTGATGTGATTGAGTTGTTGACGCCTGATGCCTGCATGCCCTTGCTATTTTTAGCAACTTACTAAAAATAGCAATTGCTCATAATGTCTTCAAATTTCACGTGTTATTGCTTGAAGGGTATTGGTTGTGACTAGATGCTGCATTTGCATGACTGTCGTGTTCCGCCCTTGATTTTAGGAAACCCTAATTCTTCTGCATAGGCCTGCTAAAAATAGTAAGTGTTTGATTTTCGAATCTTTGCAGCTCCGTTTGGTCTGAAATTCGAACCATGGGGTCCTCATCACTTATTTGACTTGTTCATATCGATGCCTCGTGCTGACCTGCTATTTTTGGCATGTTTTTGGAGGGGGTTTACTATTTATAGCAACTGCCTGTTTTTGAGACCTCCACAACTCCAATTGACTTGAAATTCGAATGACGTGCTCCTCACCACGTGACCTGCCTATTGACACTGGCGCATGATGCTGACTTTCTATTTTTAGCCTGTTTCTGGAACGCCTTACTATAAATAGTAAGTGCTCCATTTGCCTTCAAATTTTACTTGCGGATAGCTTGAAAGATGCTGATCGTGGTGGTATACACCGGTTTTCGAAAATTCTGACTTTTTACCCATCTTTTTGGGTCCCGAAGCTGGAAACCCTAATCTGTCCCGCATGCATATCAATTGATCTCCGTTTGTCCTCGTTTCTGTTGCCTTGTGATCAGTTCGTGATTCTGAAGTGCTGGGAGGCGGCTGCCGGAATGCACCTGCTAAAAATAGTAAGTTCCTGAATAAGTGATTATCTCCGTTTGCATGTCACATCACTGCGTAGCTCTCAAAAAACCCATAAAGAATATGCAGACATGCAAAGGAAACCCTGACATGCAAAGCCTAAAAATAGCCTCAGAAGGCTGAACTCTGAAAGTTATCATATCGCTTTGCATGTTACATCATTGCGAAGGTCTCCAAAAACCCAGAAGGAATCTTCGGACATGAGTTGGAAAACTCTGCATATAAACCCTGGAATCTGATCTGGAAGCTGAACTGCTAAAACTAGTAAGTTGTCATTTTCAGCTCAAAATTTGCATGTGAGCAATTTGATGTGTTTTGGATGTAGTGTAGTTGTCAGAATTTCAAGAATGCTGGCGAAACACTTTGAGTTGCACACTTACTAAAAATAGTAAGTTGCCAGAATCTAATGAAACTTCAGTGGAAACTTGTTGAAAGCACACTGACATCAATGTTAGTCTCAATTTTCAATTTATTCACTCCATTTGACCACAAATTGGTTGGAAAGTTGAAAACCCTAAATTTACAGGCTTGGCCAAAATTTCATTTTTAAGCTCACAGACGGGCATACCCTAGGGAAGACAGACAGTAGAAAGAGAGAAACAGAGAGAAAAACAAAGCCAAAAGATGAGTAACGAAGCAAAAATTAGGGGGTCCCCATTTGAATGGGGTGATGTGTGAAAAGGTCACAACAGCTAGCTGGGGCGCTCAATAATCCCATAGAGTTTATTTTCTAATATTTCACAATTTGTAGTTTGCTTCTCTGCCAAGACTCCTTTGTTTGATTTGAGATGCTAGCTGATTGATTGATCTGATGACTGTGCTGATGGATTCATTGCGGAGCTTGCTAAATTCAAAGCAACATTGTCTGGTAGCACAAACCGTTATTCCATCATTTGACATCTTGAAAGGCTGGGCGCCCCTGGTTACCAGGGACGCCTTTATGAGTTAGAGATAGTTTTTATTTCAACCTTTCAGCTTTTCCTTCATCCTTCCTCGTGCTCACCATTGCTTTGATTGCCGGAGACGGAAAAAATCCTAAGGCATGAGTGGCTAGACGCCTATACTGGGAAAGGGCGCCTAGCATTTCCAGACTTAGTCAAATTTTTAGCATTTTCAAGACTCCACCTTCCTCCCTTTGTTCTTCGTTTCTCGATCATCTTCACTATTTCCTTGATCTGTGCAGTGCTTGATACCTCGAATCTAACACCTGGTAGTTGAGCATCCTCCATTAATGACCTTGGAACTCTTGAAAAGCTTATGAAAAAATCAGAAATGACCCACTAGAGAAAAAATGGGCTTTTGACAATTTTGACTAGACCAGCTTAATGAGTAAGTATTTTAAGCCAATCAAAATTAGTTTGAGCCCTGGAAGCCAAACTTTCTATTTTTTAGAAATTTTCTATTTTTAGAAAATTTTGCCAGTATCCATTTGAGAAGAAACCCAGAAAAACCTAGAAAAAAAGTCCTATTTTTGGAAAGTTTCTAAAAATAGAACTTTTCCTAAAATTTAGGGCCGAAAAACTAAGATGTGGGTTTTGTAGACTAGGTCGCTCCGAGTAGAACCAAATCCTCAGATTTTTAAAATTTTGAGTGCAAGTTTTCATTTTCCAACCTTTTTTGACAATTTTAATAAGACTTTTGACCATTTCTTCAAAATGCCTAAGTGTAGCAAATTTTTTTATTTGGGGTACAACATGGATCAAGATTCTAGCCTCAATAGGATGGTGATCAAACATTGTACAGGGGTGCACTTTTATACTATTTCCATTATCAATACGCTCAATGTTAAAGTAATCATTATGAGCATAAAATCTATCCAATCTACAGTAAACTCTTTTCCTACCTTTTTGAGAGTTGCACCAAGTAAACCAAATATCCTTGCTTTCCTATTTCTTGTTTTCAAGTGGGTCAAACAAATTCAAATTTTCTTTTCATTTTTATTCCAAAAGAAATGTTCATTTCATTCCTCACCAACTCAATATGTCCACACTTGTCCTCTTTTTGCTGTATCATGTTAAAATATTCTCCCACAATCTAGGGGACCCTAGGAAGACTATTTAACCATTTCCACATTTCGATTCTATCCTTGTAGTCATTGGCTGCATAGACAAAGCACAATCTGAATTTCATATTGTCTTTCTCTAATATGGCCCAAACACCTCAATTGCATTGGAAGCATCTAGATTCCTTGACATAGTTAGCCCACTTGCTATTCATTAAAATGGCAGTTCCACCTCCTCCTTTATCATGTTTGCTACACAACTGAATGGCATCTTTCCAAATAAATTTTAGATTGGTCTCTGGCTCTTCTTGGAGAAAAAAGAAGTCCGTAGAACTAATCTTATTTTAGAAGCTTCTCATTATGTATTTTCTGTTAGGGGACTCAAGCTACTGCATTTTAGAGTCTTTATTATTTGGAGAAGAAATTGAGGTCTTATGAGTTTTATAGAGCCTATCAAAACATTTAGATATTTTTTCCTCCTTTCCTTTCTATTTTTCTGGTCACAATCTTCTCTACTTACCTATTTTCTTTTCTTTTCATATTTTTTGTCATCTTTTTCAGAAACTTCTCTTTTTTGCTCCTCATCACTAAGGAATAGAGGATCGCCAAGCACTATATTTTCTTTATTTCCCTCCAAAATATTCTCCTTTGTTAAAATCTTGTTTTTCTCTTTTGGCTCTAATGAGTTGGAGCTGATATTTCCCATCTTATTACTCTCTCATTTTTCTTTTTTTTCTTTTTTTCCATCAAGATTCTCTCCTTTATTTTATCAAGCATAAGCTCTTGTGCATTTTTTTTGATGCTTGATGCTCGCTTCAATGTCTTCAACTATCATTTTAGGATTTTTCATTGCCATGAGTGTCTATTGAGACTCTCTATTCTATTGTTGATTTTCTCTCCATTAGCATTTATGGGGTTACCTTCTTTTAGATTGTCCCTTTTGAAATTATCTTGTAAGTTTTGATCATTTGTTCTTTCTCTAAATTCAGGCTTGTACTTATTGTTGCTCCTTTTCAGTTTTGGGCAATCTCTTTTTTGATGCCCTTCATTTTTACAGAAAAAGTAGGCATTCAGTCCTCCTAATACTTCAATTTTGCATGTCACCATATGGTTACCCATGTTTATTCCTAATTGCTTAGGAATGTCAACCCTAGGTGAGAGAGAGACTAAAACCCTAGCATCCATGTGTGGTAGGGTGGTTCTGGTTTCCTCTAATTGGAGGACTTTGCCTAGAGGCTGCAATAATTGGGGAATAAAAGCTCACAATTGAGGTGAGAGCTTAATGATAAATACCCATCTAGGAAATGTACAGGCTAAAACTTCTTTGTTCAATACTTCTAGTGACGAAGCTATTGCTTTGAAAATAGACTTACCCACATTCCATACTCTTTAGTCAAGACTCTTTTTTGCATGCTATGGTTCCTAAAGAAGGCAAGAAAAAGACCTTTCTGAACCATCCTACAAAATGACACATACATACCAAGGTTTTTTCCTCAAACATTTAGGATTCAATCATCAAAGAATTTCCTTGATGGAAGATTTTCCCTATCCATGGCAGAAAAAATACAGCTATGTTCTTTAGCCTATTTTCCTCTTTGGCAACAATAGAACACATATCCTTATTTGGCTCAATGAGAAGAGTTTTCGAAGGAGGAGACACCTTACCATCTTCTCCTCTAGTTTGCTGACCTCTTAACTCCTCCAACTCCTTTTGTTTGCACTTTGAACTTGGCTTCCAAAGATATTTCCACTCTTTCATTGCTGTTCAAAGCTTCCCTATAAGATTTTTGTTTTGTTCAATATTATTATCGCCATTATTACTATCTTCCTCCATGTTGTCCATCCCATCTTCCTCCATAACTTCCTATGCTTCAAGAATAAGTCCTGAGACATACACCAGAGCACTAGACATTGGCAAGAGGCTCAAAATATAACCAAATGAAAAAGGGAAAAATAAAAACAATGCAAAAACAAAAAGGAAAGACACCCTAGACCTATGCAACACAAGAAAACAACACCATTATAAGAGAATAAGGGGATAACTGAATCAAGAGTGGCAAAGAACACTAATCAGAGTCAATTCTAGAAGAGAGAGCTGCAACAAGGCTGTCAATGGAGGTTGATTGTTCATCTCCTCCATCCATCTCAGAGCTCTCACTTCCTTCTCCCATTTTTTTATGTTTTAATTCCTCTATGTTTGAAAAAACTTAAAAAAGTGTAAGAACTTGTGCAAATGAACAATGGATAGTAAACTTACCTTAAATGATGTAGTTTTGATGTTCTCTAGCCTTTTTCTCACTAATGGTCTCTTTTCTTGTTACAATTGTTCTATTCTAAGTTATTGGGTCCTTCATATTTGAGTGGGTCTAGTACTAGTCCTGGTACAGTTCAAGTTCGTCCTTGGGTATGCCCAAGGTATTGCCCAAAAAAAATGCCCCCATTTTTTTTTTTAATTATAGCTTAGAGACATAAACCAAATAGGGTACTCCTATAGAAAAGATGCAGCATAATAGGTATCTATTTATCATTTCTAATTGCTGAACGCTTGTTGTGATGGAGACAAAATCAACCATAATGAGGATTTATTATGTATTCCTTGTTATTGGCGGGCAAAAGATTTTGCCCAAGAATGAGCCATATCCAACAATACCAGAAGTATAAACTAATTCTGAGTTCAACCTCCAAGCTGCAACGTCATACCATCAAATATATGTGATTTGACTATATATATATATTAGTGTTCCAAGACTTGGACTCGCCTTGGAATGGACAAGCCGATTTTTGACTCGGACTCTGAGTCCAAACTCGGCAAATTGAAAAACCCAAGAAATTCAAAGATTTTTAAGGATTTTAAACTTGTTTCATGCACGCTTTAATAAATAAACATTAAGGACACAAATAATCACATCAAATGGAAACTACTTTGATCCCATACACAAACATACATCGATCACATAAGTATAAACGCAAATTTGAGATGAAGGAAATAACAGTAGTAAGACAATTAGATATATAAATGTTGTCAAATGTATGCAATGCTTATGGAATATGAAATCCATGGCATCAAAAGTTCCAAACAAATATCAAAACAAAAGCTACAAGTCTAAGGGTTAGAGGAGCCTGCATCAACCCTCTTGCGTAGGCGTCTAAGATAGGTCCTAGATGATGATGCAACCATCATCTCTGCCAGTGTCTTAGACTGAGTGGCTCCCAAACCAACATCCAAGGTGTCTGCTCGTGCTCTATGCTCCTCCTCTGGCATGGCTACTGCCTCTACCAAGGTCCTCATTGCTAAAGACAGGATCCTCAGCCTCAATGATCCAATTTGATTGCGGATCAACCTCCTCTAACGTGATGGGTGACAAGTCATTGCCCAATATCTGTCTATTTCAAAGGTGAAGGTTGTAATGAACATAAACCAGATCATTCAACCTCTGCACTAATAATCTATTGCACTTCTTGGAGTGTATGTGCTCAACCATACTCCAATTGTGCTCACAATGTGAAGCACTGCATGGTTGGCTCTACACTCGAACCACAATCCTTTGAAGTTTTGGTACTTTAGCACCAAATCTCTCCCACCATGCATTTGAGATGAGAAAAAGAAACAAATCAATCTTTTAAGTTTCAATATTTAATAGTAATATATAAAAAAGGAAAAGTGTTAATTTTTATAGTACTATTATGCCCTTAATAAATTTTTACTTGGTTGCAATGTTGACCGAGTAGTCTTGCATATATCTCATGCAAAGAGATCTCCTTGTGTAAGTCTGAAAATCTCGATCTCCGCAACTATTTGTGCTCCAACACGAGAATCAGACATCTGCTCAATGACTATGTAGAGCCCACTCAAAACCTCCTCATCTGCCTTGAATTCAGGGTGGAATTGGAATGCTGGATTGAGAAAATATGTTGCTGCGTGTAGAGGCTTTTGAAGTTGGAGGTGCCATCGTCTATCAATGATCTCCTGAATGGGGCAATACTTATCATCAAATCCGCCATAAATGGATCTAATGGCCTCTTTGGCCCTATCCATGCCCTCATATATGTAGCCCATTGCGGGCTTCTCCCCATCAACAACTCGTAATAGAACCACTAAAGGCTTTGTGAACTACAATTATTATGAAACATTAGCATAAGGAAGAGTCAACAAAAATAAGCAAATAAAATAAAAATAAGAATGAAAATATAATGTAGAATTTCAATTAGCTAACTAATTACTAATTACATTTACCTTTACAATCTTTGCAGTAGGTACCGAAAAGCCTTGCTTATCAAAAATCCAATTTGACACTTCTTCCCCTGCATTTGTCTTAGCATATAATGAGGAAGTCCACTCCTCACTAACTAACATGTGCCCCAAAGCTCCCTTTGACTACAACAAAGATTGTCGTGTGATGAAATTGGTAGCAAAGTGGGTTATCCCAGGGCGAGCCAACTCCTTCTGCCTTTTGTATTGCCTCATTAGGTTGAGGACCCATGCGTGATTATATATGAATTTACAAATATTTTTTGCGGTCTCTACACATGCTTTGATCCATGAAATCTTGCCATAATCCTCCAATATGAGGTCAAGGCAGTGAGCAACACAAGGTGACCAAAACAATGATGGGTGCCTATCCATTAGTAGTTTACTTGCAGCAACATAATTTTCTGCATTATCCATAACTACTTGCACCACATTCTCCTCCCCTACATCAGCCAAGACTCCCTCCAAAGCCTTGCAAAGAAAATCAACACTTTTGCTATTCCTAGATGCATCGACAGATTGGATGAACATAGTGCCACCTGAAAAAGAAACAAAATCAATGATTCAATAGAACATAAATTAAAATTCTTGATTGTTACTCACTAAATGAATGCATTTTAGGAAGTAAAATCACTTGAGGAAGAAACAAGAAAATTGAGCAATGTTTTGTTTCTTGTATCAGTCCAACCACCGGTCATGATGGTGCAACCCTTCTTCCTCCATATGTGTTGCTGCTCCTCTATTGTGGCTTTCACATCAGCCACCTTTTGTGACAAAATGGGGCCCCTTATCTCCTCATCATTAGGGGCTTTGAACTTTGCCCCACAAACAGTAATGGCATCAACCATGTTTTGCCAATAAGTAGACGTAACACAAATAAATTAAAGAAAATAAGTATTGTAAAATGGAGAATTTAAATTTGAATTCAACATAGCTATAAAAATAAAAATTCAAGAGACAAAGAATCAACTAACAAGCTATATATTTTAAAACAAACAAAAAGAAGAATTACTTGGCTGCATGGAATGGAATGTCGCAGTAGAACCAAAAGTCACCAAAAGTCTTGAATTGCACTTTTGGTTGGATCATGTTTATCTCTGTTCTAACCCATGCTCTCAATTGATGGTTGGGAACCTAGAGTAGTGTGTAGCAAAATATATGAATCCAACCTAGATGAACGCACTTTGGGCCCAATGCTAACACTGCCATTGCCATTGCCACTAGCACTACTAGCAACTGAAGATGGAGGAAACAGAGGCATGGAAGAAGAAGTATCTCCAACTCCACCAATGGCTGCCATCTCCTCTCTTTGCCTCTTTTTTAATTCGTTTTGCTGCTCAAAGGTTTCCAATTGAGCTTGCATTTCATGCATAGCCTTAGGGGGAACTTTTGGGCATGGATTAATATCTTGAGCTTGTATATGCGTAAAGTGGTATTTCAATCTATTAATGCCTCCCCCATGCATAGTTGTTTTGCAATGAAAACGTGTTACCTCTCCTTTTTTTGTCCAAGGGTAATAGGGGCATGTTTCCAACAAGGGTCCTTTCTAGTTTGATACATTGTGATAGAGACAATTTATAAATATAAACAATGCTGCAATAACACATAAATTAAAAAAAAATAACATTCAAAGTTTATAATTAAACTAATATTAGAAAACCTAGGGTTTGTAACTATAACACGATTATTTTTTTACAAGAACACCTAGGGTTTGTTCTTTGTTTCACTAAAACAAAATAGAAGAAAGAAAGAAGAAATAAAGAAGAGAAATGAAATTTTGGTTTAATAAAAACAAAAAAAACCTTCAAAATTCAAACTTACCTCTTAAATGTTCCTTGAAATTGATGGAGAGCTCTTTCCAATCCTTTGTAGACTCCTCTAGATGCACCAAGAGTACCTACAAACCTGCTCAAATGTGTTTCAACAATCAGTTTTCGCTCAATCTCCTTGCTGGTTTTCCTTCAATGCAAGTAAAATTTGACTCTAATATCTCTTTTTTCTTTCTTCCTTGGTTTGAAAATGAAATGAAGTGTCTTTTAGAGTCAAGGAGGCAAATATTAAACCAAAAAGTGCAACTTAAAATGCCTTTAAGTGTTTGCATTACTCAACTAGCAACCTATTAAGAGTCAAGACCAAATTAAATAGTTAAGAGTTACAAAATTTAACTAAACAAAATTATTAATTAATATAAAATTATAAATTAAAATTAAAATTACAAACTATAAAACTTACTTGGGATAAGATTTTTATTGCAATTGGTTGGATGTGCATGTATTCTTGCCCATGGAAATACCACCAACTATGACCATCTACCCTGTACTTGTCTCGAAGAGCATCAAGATTCTGAGCAACACTACCGGAGCATGCAAAAGCCATGAACTCAGCCCTCACTCGATCACGTTGGTCACGATCAGTGAAGAGTCTCCGAATTGCTGCCTTGTAACCTTGAGCCACTTCAACATCCCTATATGGAGCAACTCTTGATGTAACAGAAAGAAGCTCAGGACTATAATATTTGGGACTCAATGCAAAAGCAAGAAGATGCAATGGAGTGGTCATTTTGTTCCATCTATCAACCATGATTTCCTGTAGCTCTTTGAAGAACTTTTCATCAGGATCTTCCTCTTTTGCATTGATGATGGTTTTCATCTTCTCAATCATTGAGTCGATACCATCATATACTTCTCCCAAACAAGGTCTATCCATGTCTGTGTAACGGATCATGCTCAGTATAGGCTCAGTGAAACTGACCAGGTACTCAACACGATCCCACCAACAATCATCTAGTATCCTTTGCCTGATCCTATTTGCCCTTTCACTGCTAGATTGCTTCCATATGGCCCAATTAGGGCTGATTACCATGGCACAAAGTGCCTCACGAACCTTTATAAGTTGTCTCAACACAATTGTGTTGGAGGCAAAACGGGTCTCTGCAACCTGTTTGGAAATCAAAATAAAAATTAAAATGTAATTTAAATTTACAAAATCAAAATTTAAAATTAAAAGAAAACTAAAAATTTAAGAATATTGAGAATTTCAATTAACTTACCTTCAACAATTCCAATTTTGAGAATTGTCTAAATATTCCTTGTGTCATATGGTGGTTGGTGACAAACATCTGGATGTCTTCGCCCTCAGCATACACCTGTTTGATCCACTCAATTTTGGATCCAATTTTTTTTAGCATTAGATTGAGGGAGTGGACAGCACAAGGTGTCCAAAAAATGTGTGGATACTTCTCCTCAATCAATAACCCAGCAGCCCTACAATTTTTGGCATTGTCGGTTATAACTTGCACAACATTTTGATGGCCCACTTCTTCAATGGCTTGGCAAAGGATGTTAGCAATAAATGGACCATCTTTCACCTGTCCCTCACAATCCACTGCTCTCAAAAACATTGCCCCTTTAGGGGACACGGCAATAACATTGATCAATGGGCAATTTTTTGCATCTTTCCATCCATCAGAAACGATGGTCACCCCTGTTTCAATCCATGAATCCCTTATGGGCTTCAAAGAGTTTGCTACATGTTTCACCTCTTTCTCCAATAAGGTGCAACGCACCTTCTCAAAACCTGGGCCCTTATACCCCTTTGGAGCCTCATTAATAGATTTCACCATTTTTTGCCAATATGGTGAACGAACAACGTTGAATGCCAATCCATTGGCATAGACACATCTTGCTATGTCTTGATCAGCAATCTCTCTTGCCTCATTCTGAAATGAAACTTCCAACGGTCCCTTAGATCTTTTATTTGATGAGGGCACGGTTTGCTCTTGAGGGATGTTCATAAATGGATGGCTTTCTGTAGGTGGAATATAAGTAGGTGGTGTAGGGGGTTTCATGGATTGAGATCCTTTCTTCAAAGGATGGTTTTTTTTAACACTAGTAGCTTTTTGATCTGCTTTTTCTTGCTCAGCAATATATTTCAACACTATGTCATCTGCAAGGCCTTTGCCATCACCTTCTGGAGGTCCCGGACAAGGTTTGATGCCAATATCAGGGATACTACACAAGTGGGCTTTCACTCGACTGTATGAGCTCGTGTATTGAACTTTGCAATGACCACAAATCCAAACAAATACTCCACCACCTGGACATTGTTGAACCATTTCTACATATTTCCAAAGGGGAGAGGTTGCACTTATTTTGAAACGAGATTGGCCTGAATTAGAAGCAGATGCCATTGTAATACCTAAGGGCCAGGGCACAATAGATTGAAATAATTTTGGTATTGAAATTTGAAACTAAAAAGCTTAAAAGAATGAGAACAATCAACAAAAGTAATAGTAATACAATAAAAACAAAACAAAATAGTTCATTTGTTAAACAGAAACTTAAAAAAAATGTAAAAAAAAAAATCAAAAAATTTCAAAGAAACCTACCTTTTTTGAACAAATCTTGCTCTACAGTCTTCTTGAATCTTGGCAAACACTTGCAAGTGCTTAGGAATAGCACAGCAATCAACCTTGAACTACCAACGATCAGCCTTCAACTCTGTTCGAGCTTGTGCAAGCAAGAGAGCAAGTTCAGCAATGGAGGCAAAAAAATTCGTTTTTCTTTCACATATTGTTAAAATGAAATTGTTTTTACCTATTTAGTGTGTTTGGAGGTCGAAATTAGGGTTGCAATGAATATTTTAATGTTTAGAAGTCAACATAAGGTCAAACAAATAATAAAAAATGATTAAAAAAAGACGTTTTTTTTCGGACTGGGCTTTTTGACGCGAAAAACGTCGCGGATTCGGCTCGGATTCGTCACGCCGAATCCTGGAAGAATCCGCAGTGCCATGAAGAATCTGATACGTATCTGTTGTGACCTTTTCACACATCGCCCCATCTAAAATGGGGACCCATAAATTTTTGCTCCGTTCTGGTTTTTTGGCTTTGGTTTTTGTCTTTCTCTCTCGTTCTGCTTCTTTTCCGCTGTCTGCTTTTTGGGGGACGTTCTCGTCAGCGAGCTTGAACGTAAGATTCGACCAAGTCTGAAATTAGGGTTTCACATTTTTAGGTCACATTGAGGTCAAATTGAGTTGATTATTTAGCTTTTGAGCCTAGCAGAGTTATTACCATGTTTTCAGCAAGCATCCCCTGAATTTTCACTGAATTCTGCCACCTTTCTATTTTTAGTAAGTGTCAGTTTAGGGTTGATTTTCTTAAGGTTTTCACATTTTGGATAACTTCATTGCACTCCGAGCACTCCAAGGTCACTTTTGGCAAATTTTGAGCAAAAACGGACAACTTGCTATTTTTAGCAGTTCTGCCTTCGGAGGCAATTTTCAGGGCTTAAACGCAGAATCTTTCAACGCATGTCCGGAGATTCCTTGTGGGTTTTTCGAGACCTTCGCAGTGATGTGACATGCAAAGTATGATGAGGACTTTCAGCATTCGGCCTTCGGAAGCCGATATTAGGGTTTGCATGCGGATATTTTCAGCACATGTCGGCATTTTCTTTCTGGGTTTTCCAAGAGCTTCGCGACAGTGTAACACGCAAATGGAGCTGACCACTTTTCGGAAACTTACTATTTTTAGCCAGTGCGTGCATGTTGAAGATTTTTCTGGGTTTTTCTGGGTTTTCCGAGATTTTTCGGGCAGTATGACATGCAAGATCACCCGACAGCCAGTTGATCACTTTTCAGGCCGCTTTCTATTTTTTTTAGCAGGTATCACTTGGGCAGCAGCTCGACGCTTCAGAACTGCAAACTGACTATCATGCAATTGAAACAACGACAAACGGAGCTCATCTGAGCAACATGCATAAAGTTAGGGTTTCAAGCTTCAGAGCTAAAAATGAGGAGTCAGGGGTCAAAGTGTTCAAAACTGAAGTACCCATCACGATCGGCATCCTTTCGAGAGTCTGCTGGCAAAATTTGAAGGCAATCGGAGAACCTGCTATTTTTAGTAAGGCATTTTGGACAAGGGCTATAAATAGAAAGTTGATCTCGGCAGCAGCATACACAGGCAAGTTCACCACCGAAGGGCACACTGTCCAAATTTCAAAGCAAACGGAGCAAAGGAGGCCTCAGAAACCAACACTTACTATAAATAGTAAGTCACTTCAGCAGCAGCTATAATTGGCAGGTTGGCACCATATCTCAGCAAGCACAAGTCAAGCACGTGATAGGTAATCTGTGGCGCGAATTCCAAAGCAAACAGAGCTACAGAGAATGAAGAATCTGATAAGTGCTATTTTTAGCAGGTCAATTAGGGTTTCCTAAAATCAAGGGCGGAACCAAGCATTCACGCAGAAGCAACATCCAGTGACGATCACCACGCTTCAGGCATCTGGCACATGAAATTTGAAGACTTTCTGAACAGTTTCTATTTTTAGCAGGTTGCTAAAAATAGCAGGTACAAACAGGCATCGGGCATCGACAGCACCAAGTTAGTCAAAATTCAGAGCAAGGTGAAAATCAGGCTTTCTGGAGTCAGGATCCAGTCAACGGCGCAAAATTCAAGGAACTTTCTAAAAATAGAAAGTCAGGGCAAATTAGGGTTGACCACGGAGAATCAACTTAAATCTAGCAGAGGGCGCAAAATTGTGCTAAAATGGATAGAATTTCAAGTCCGGCATTAAAGCTCACTTTGAAGGCTGAACAGAGGTGGAAATTTCACTAAGTCTGGAAAACTTGACGTAGCCATGGTCAAATGCGCCCTAGAAAGGAGATGGTCATAAAAAAATTCACTAAGTGTTTTAAATTGGACGTAGACCCTGTCAAATGCGCCCTTGGAGGTGGCTTGAAATTGGCTAAGGCAAAAAAATTAAAAGCTCAGGGGGCCATATGCGCCCATGACACAAAATGGAAGTAAGACCCATCAAATGCGCCTCAATATGAAGGAGATGTGATAAAATTGCTAAGTGTCGAAACTAGAAGCTCTGGGGTCCAAATGCGCCTGGGTCTAGAAGGTGTTAAAACATGAAAATTTCACTAAGGCATTCAAAATGAACGTTGACCCTAGCAAATGCGCCCAAGAAGATTGGAATGATGGAAATTTTTCTAAGTGTTAAAGCTAAACAGAGACCCTCCCAAATGCGCCCAGTGTGAAAAGTGAAAGTTAAGACACTTAAATGCGCCTTGATGCTTGGTAGGCAAAATGCGCCTGGATGTTGTACATGCCATATACGCCCCTCCTCAGATTTGAAGATCAACGCGCTAGCTATAAATTGAAAGCTCAAGCATAAGGATGCGCCAGGGTCTATAAAGGAGTTAAAAGTAAAAAATAATCTAAGGTGTTTAAAGTGAATGTTTGACCCATCAAATGCGCCCCCTCTTGTATGCGCCTGAAGAGCAAAGGCGTGGCTAAAAAGTTTAAGTGTTAAAATTGAAAGTTGATGTGGTCAAATGCGCCTTGGAGGATAAAGTGAGCCTTGAAATTTCTAAGTGTTTAAAATGAAAGCACCATGATCAATATGCGCCTAGGCCAAAATTAAAACCTTCATAATCAAAATGCGCCTGGCATTAAAAATGAAAGTCGGATGTGTCAAATGTGCCCTTGAGGTTTTGAAAGTGAATGTTGATCATATAAAATACGCTCTAAGTTGAAATTGAAACCTCCACCTCTCATATGCGCCCAAAGCAAAAATGAAACCTTGAAGGGTGATTTGCGCCCAAAGCAAAAATGAAAGCTAGATGGGTGTTTTGCGCCCAAGCCTGGGAAATGAGTCTTAAAGTATTCTAAGTCTCCAAATAGATGTTGACCATGTGAAATGCGCTCATCAGAAAGAATCAAAGTTTCAACCTCTAAATACGCCCAAATGTTAAAAGTGGAAGCTCCAGACACCATTTGCGCCTGGAGAAGTTAAAGGATCTTAAGTACTAACACTTGAATGCAGAGAACTTCACTTGCGCCCAGAGGAGGAAAGGACGGGATGAAAGCATGGCATGATATTTGCGCCTTACTCTAGATTGGAAGTGCCGAGGGTAAAATGCGCCTGAACATTCACATAGTTATTTGCGCCCAAGCTGAAGTTGAAACGGAGGTAGCACATGCTATATGCGCCTAAGCCAAGGCAAAACTTTTAAGAGGCGTGGGATTTAAAAGACTCATGATATTATAAAGTTTGAAAATTTCATCTAATGTTTAAAATGAAACCTCCTATATCCGCCTTGAGCCAGAAATATTAAATTTTTCTAAGTCAAAGCTGAAACCTCAACATATCAAATGCGCCCCCTCATGAAATAGATGTTGACCCTTGTATTTGCGCCCACCTTTGAGAGATAAAATTGGATTTTAAAGAAGAAATAAATTAAAGGGCGTTTAAATTTTCCAAAAAGCAAGAATTAAATTAAAAGGCGTTAGAAATAAAAAAATATCAAGTGGAGATTAAAATTTTTAAATTTTGACTTTGAAGGCACTTGAAATTTTCTCAGCGTGATTAAATCGAAATTCTCTATGGCATTCGGAGGAAATTCAAATTTCTCTTAGCAAGACGGAGAAATTAAATTTAATTAATTAATTAATTTAATTATTTTCCTAAGTCTAATATTAAATTCCCCCTTCGATTTTGACCCATGCAATTTTAAAATCTCGGACGATTTAACAAGGGGAATTTGTCTTGGAAGTTAATTACGGACGGAAAATAAAATTATGCCTAGCCAGTTTCGGCAATTGATGTCAAATTTTTAAAATGCGTTAAAAAAATAAGTTAAACTGGCAATTAAATTAAAATTTTAATTAATTAAAAGTGCCATTTTAAAATGCAGTCAAGATAACTTCAAATCAATGTAAAAATGATTTTCTCGAAATTACTGGAGGTAACTGGCAGTCGGGGGGAATTTTAAATTTTAATCGAGGAAAGAATCTCCCCGAATAGCAAATTGCCATAACAACTGCCTGACGACTGGAATATTCCCTTTTAAAATTAGCAAACGCGTCAGTCATGATGAAGGGAATAAAAGGCATCTGCTAAAATTAGCGCCAGCCTTTTGCTATAAAATTCTGAAGGTTTTCATTATCGTCTCACAAGATTCGAGGTTGAAATTTATGCTGGCAAACTAAGTTGTGAGATTTAATTCGAGAAGTTGCTGAGAGTTCGATTTTTGAAGTTTGAGATTGAAGTTGCTGAAAGTTCGATCGTTGGAATTGCTGAGATTCGAGGTTGCAAGTTGCGAAGTGCTTCGAAGTAAAAGGGTTTAGCATTTTTATTTCTTCACGTTGTCGAGGTATGTATTCGAAGCTGCTGAAACTTTTTATTTTGCTAAAGTCGAAATGCCTTTGAAATTAAAAGTTGGAATGATGAAATCGTTTATTTATGCTGAGAGTTAAAATGCTGAGATTGTTTGAATGCGAAGTTGCTTGAGCTTTAATTTTTCGAAGTTGTTCGAAATTGCTGAGTTGCTGAATCGAGTTGGGTTTAAATCGTAATGCCTTCGAAGTTGCTGTTTTATAATTTTCAAAGTGCTGATTTTCGATTACTTTTCGAAATTGCTGTTTTATAATTTTCGAAGTGCTGATTTTCGATTACTTTTCGAAGTTGCTGTTTTATAACTTTCGAAAAGCTGATTTTAATATGTCGAAGCTTGCTGATCTTAACTTGTTCGCTTTAAAAACTCTCGAATTTATTCTCTTCGAAGTTGCTGATGTATAACTGTCGAAGAGTTGATTTCAAACTTGGTGATTTATAATTTATAAGCTTGCTGATTTTAAATTCGAAATTGCTAATTTTAAATATTGCTGAAACTTGACACGCTTTTTCGAAGTTGAAATTGATAGAGTAATTTTCTTGTGAGAAGTTGAGTATTTCTTTTGGCTGCAAGTTGCTGGAGGCTGAAGTTTTAAGAAGTCAAAGTTGGCTGCTAACGTACTAACTCGTATTTATTTTTGCAGCCAATTCCAACTGCCAGCCGCCTCACGTGGTTGTCGTTTTTAAAAGTTGATGGAGTAATATTCGCTTTTGTTTTGCAGATGGCTAACGCTGTTGGAACTAGCAAGGCTGGAGCTAAGGCTGCAAACAATGAAGCTGTTAAGGAGAACGCCTCCAGGCAGGCGATTATCAAGGGCCTAAAGAAGTCCTTCATCCCAGAGTCAAAGATCATCTCGAAGTATGGCAATTTGACGGACACCAACCTCGGGTCCTTCAACCTCGAGGCCTTCACACGCCGAATGTACGGGCAAGGTGGCAACCTTCCAACGGATGCATCACGGAATATTGTGAAGAGTGGGTTGTACAATGCAGCAGGCTTCCAACCGGCAGTCCGTTGTCCTGAGCTAATCCTCGAGTGCGCCAACTTCTACAATACTGAGGATCGAACTATCACCTCTCCCGATGGTTTGATCATGGCTAATTTCGCTCCAGATGCAATCGGCGAGGCGTTTGGAATCCTCGCCACGGACAACATGTTGTATAAGTCCAAGGCCAAGGCAGATAAGATGTACGCCACAACCTTCGAGAAGTGCATGAAAAGAATAAACACCTCATGGATGCGCAAGCCAAAGCCACCTGCTGCCAGGCTACCGAAACAAATAATCTCAGAGGAGCTGAAGCAAGAATATTGCGACATCATTATGTTGCTCAGCAGAGTCAATGGTAGCCCGCAATCTTTCATATTCGAGCCATGGATGTTCTTTTACATCAGTGTGGTGCTCGAAGGGGATGAGCAAGTGAACTGGGCGAAGATGATAAGTGATAACATCGATGAGCAGTTCCGGAGTCTCAGAAGAACAAAAACATTTTATATGAGCTCATACGTCATCTACATGTTGGCTCGAATGACCAAGTACAGAGGATTGGCGTACCAAGAGCCAATTGGCTGTGGCTACAATCAGTTTAAGATCCACCAGTCATGCAGACAGTTACATCTTACTCACACTGATGACTTTCAAAGAGTGAATGATGCCTTCACCATGTACATCACGAGAACCCTTCAGCAAAGGCTGCAGCAGAGGTTATCCGAGGAGGCTCAGATGCTGATCGAGGAGTATGGGTGTTGGTTCGTCCAGTTCCCAAAATTTACCTATTTGAGGCTGCCGGGGTACGATTCCTATGTGTACAAACTACCTAGGTACCCTACCAACAGAATGATCCTACTCGAGTTGTCTAGGCAACTGGTGGCCTACGACAAGATTATAAGGCGAAAGAAGAAGGGAGGTCTGCATTTTCCCATTGTGTTGGGAAATTCACTCGAGGAATGCCCAACCTTACAAGCAGCCAAAGAGGCCGAGGGCGAGCTAAAATTCTATAAGTTGACCCTTTATACCAGCAGGCAGAGTTTTGATCCTAAGGGAATGATTGGGACGGTGCAAGGAGAAGAATTTAAACACAAGGCTCACCTGGAGGACTTTTGGGCAAATGCGGCAAGCGAGGGCGAGATTAGAAAGAGGATGTTTTCAAGGCTCCCCCTGAAGCTAATCAGAGAGTGTGAGGTGATTAAGGTGCCAGATCAACTTGAGGAGGATACTAGAGTCACCCATCCAGATTATGAAACGGTAAAGAACGCTCCGATGCCACCAGTAGATTGGGCCGAACCAGAGATTGTGGATCTAGACACTCTGTCTATCCCGGTCATGACATTCACTAGAGCGTGGGTGGATGAGCGTGTTAATAGATTAAGGAGAAGGTCAGTCGCCCTCACGTATGACCTCATGGGTGATAGAAGGCCGCCGGTGGTAGCAAAGAGGAAGAAGCAACTCACACGAGGTCCAGAATCAAAAAGGAGGGAGCCCGTTCAGCCAGAGCCTCAGGGATCGGAAGACACGTCCTCAACTCAATTGGTCTCTCATTCTTCCAGTAGGCGTGAAGTTTCATTGTTTGCTAGTCAGAGAGCTCCAAGAAATGAGGAGCCGGAAGACGGAGAAGTTAACCAGCCAATGCTGAAAGAAGTTGATACTCAAAGTGTGAATGATCCTGAAGCTGCCAATAAGCGGGATGAAGGGGAAGAATCAGACACGGAAACCCACTTTGACTTTTCCTTCGGAGAAGAGGATGCTGGGACTCATGAGGGGAGTGATCAAGAGGTCGAGATAATTGAGCCTCCAACAAATACTGCTCGGGAAGAAGTTCGAGAGGTGGAAGCAACTGAGGAGCAGCCCCTGATTATTTATGATATTCAACGAAATTGGCTTTCACAGGCAATCAGGAGGGATCAAGATGATGACGCCGACCTAGCACTTGAAATGGAAGAACTCTTGAATAGAACAAGCAAGTCGCCAAAGCGGAAGAGGGCGAGAAAATATACAAGGATGGAAACAAATGAGGCAGGTTCCCGTAGCCTTCACATCGCTGCCCCAAGAGAAGATCACGATTTGAGTGATGCAATGCCGGAGAAGTACACAATCACCACAGTTGAGTTGGGACGCCCTTCAGGAGCGCAAGTGGTGGAAGAAGCTGAAGGTTCGTTTCAGGCATTAAAAGATAGGCTGGTAAAGAAAGAAGGAAAGTATAAAAGGTTGAAGAAAGAGCACAGAGCGTTGGTTGAGTATGTGCAAAATCTCGCACATCCTGTTGCTCAAGGTAATCCAGCAGCGGAGCTTCCACCGGAGGTGCCACGTGAGCCGATCAGCGGCTTGGAGGAAGTGAAGAGGGCTGTACGAGAAGGAGATAAGTGGGTGAATGGTGTCCGTGCTGAGGCAGAAAAGTTCATGGCGGATCTCGTCTCAGCATTCCAAAATGCTTCCGGTATTCTTTCACGTTTGGATGATGTTGAGCAAGGCTTGGGGAGATACCCACATCTTTCAAGACAAAACTATCCCACGTCTTGCTGTTTTGATGCGTGTTCCCACGCAAACTCTGGTGAATGAAGGGGTAATTCAAGCGGGTGATAGATATGACTTCCGTGGATGGCATTCAGCAGCGTTCACAGGGAAGAATTTCTTTGACACTGCAGCAATAGAGTCCTCCAGGATCAGAAAGGCTATGAGGAATATTCGTGAGAGTATTCTCAACACTTTGGAGTCAGTATTCGCAAGAAGGCTTGCGCATGAGGAGGTAGAAGCAGAAGGACTAAGGGCAAAATTGCAGCCATTCTTTTCTGAGATGAGAACATTTTCCCAGCTGGATTTTGAAAACATCTCCACGTTTTCAACGATCATTCAGAGCACGCAGGATCCTATGGAGACTTGGGAAAAATCTTGTGAGAAGCACGAGCAAATGGTAGCCATCTTGGAGTATCAGCTGAATCTCACTCCATCAATTTCTGAAGAAGAGGTCGACGCAGTGCTGGCGCGATTCATAGCGTACGCGGTCAGAGAGAAGAGCAAAGGAATCCGGGTCATGGACGAGAATCTTCTAGAAGGTTAGTGGGCATTAATTGCTCATACTGGTCAAAGGAGGAATCTGCTATTTTTAGGAGCATTTATGACGCCACTCCTCCACCTTCTGGCGGTTTTTAGGGCAATCTCGTCTAGGGCTGAGGTGGCTCAATCTGAGCCCTCCGTTGTAATTTGATCTGGGCCGTCTGTTCAAACAGGCCAGCTATATAAGGGGGAGTCCCCCTCATTTGTACTCTAGTAGTCATAGAATCAGAGAATAGAGAGCTATTGTTGAAGCAGAATAGAGAGTAGAGGCTTTTAAGTTAGAGTAGTTTCTCATTTGCATTGTTGAAGAAGAAGGGGAATTCTCCCTTAGAGAATTTTGTAAGAAATTGTCACAAAAGACTATTCTTAATAAAGCTTTTCATTGATGGTGAATTTCAACTTTGTTTCGAATAGTTCGTGAGGTTTCTTATTCCTTTGACTTCAATTAGGAACTTAATTTCATGCTTGTAGTTAGATATGGATGTCTATGCTTGATATAAGTGAATTTCGTTTATCCATACCACTAACGTTCTTGCTGATGGTAAGCACGTCCTGTGTGGTCAACTGGACTTTTTATTCTTAACTTCGATCAAGGTTCATAGGTAGTTATGCATCGTTGTGATGGTAGTTGCTCTATTGAATCGTGATTTGAACATCATTTTCACCCTTTGAAGATTGCACTTACCTTGTTGACGCTGTCCAACAGGAGGCTAAACAATGTTTGTCGAAGTTCATTTAAGTTGAGCGTAATATCCATTTGCATTTAGATTAGAAGTTAGATTTTAGAAATCTCTGCAACCATTCAATTCTGCATAATCTTGGTTAGTTTTAGGAAACTCGCATTACAAAGCCAAATCATTCGCGCATAAGTCCCCTTCAAAAGCACACATTGGTTGTCACTACATGCCTTTTGAACAACTACGTAAGTCCCCTCGTGAGTACACAGCATATACACATCAACCAAACTGAGCCTATTCGCATTTAAAGAACCTTGGAGTTGAAGGCGTGATCTCACTCGCAATCTTAGCACGTCGAATACTTTGTTCAAGAGAGAATAGGGGATCCATTTGGAAACTTTGTTCTACCTGGTTGGTGAGGTCACAAAAATCACATCAACAGTATCCACAGGCAAAAAATCGAATCCTGGACGAATCCGTACCCGAATCCCGTACCCGAATCCCGTACCCGAATCGTACCGTATCGTATCCGGAGGCTAAGTATGGCGAATCGGTAACTTAGGATGAGTTTCTAGTCATGTACTTAGGGAACTCAAAAGTGGCAATCCAATCCATTTGTTGCTTTGATGTGTCATGAAACTTGACTTAGAATGTCAACCCAGAAATTATAGCTCAGTTATAATCCAGAAGCCAAAGATTATTTGATTTTAATGAGAATGGACCATGGAAGCTTAAAATTCCTCAAAAATTCTATATGTTTTTGCTTTTCCTCCATTTATTTTGGTGTAACATGTTTCATGTCTTTTTGGACCTCTTGTATTTCTTTTTCGTGCAGAGATGGATATTATGATATAGATTGAGATTTAAATTTTGGCTCACAAACTTTCAAGAGACATTTTGCGTTCAATGCTAGTTTAGATTTCTTATGCCTATGGGTTTGTTTTGTGCCTGCTAGTTTATTTCTATGTGTATTTGTTGCTTTCACATTGAAATTATACCTAACCGGTTTTATTTTACCTGTATCAATATAATACAATAGTTATATGTACAGATGAACCAGCCTTTAATTAATTGGTAACTGATGTCTATTTGTCTTACATTCCAAGTCCAACACACTTTACACTGTCTGGTCTAGATATACTGGTTCGTCCTACCATGGAAGGAGACAATTTATAATATATGAAATATAATAAAGTGGTCTTGCTATAAATGAATCAACCTTTCAATCATGTTTGACTAAAGTTTGCAAACAGGTAATGCAACATTGGAAACAAACATCTCTTCACAGCAGAATTTGACAGACACTCAAGATATTCCTATCAGAGGGAATGGTTTTATTCCTAGTGCAAGAGTTCAGGAATTAAGAACAAAGCTGATGAATTTTATGGAGCAACATATTTATCCATTAGAAAATGATTTTGTTAAGCTTGCTCAATCGGACAAGCGGTGGACAATTCACCCAGCAGAAGAAACATTAAAAGAAATGGCAAAGGCTCAAGGTCTCTGGAACCTGTGGATACCTGTAAGTATGAATCTTAGCTAATAGTTTAAGATAGTATGCGGCTAGCTTATATCTCTGTCTTAGATGCATTATATAATATCTTTAATATATATAATTTTTTTTTGTATCATGTTTCCTTGGCTTTCTTGCTTTTGAGCATTGTGATTGGCTGGGTTGGGAGCTATTATTATTATTTTGTTTGTAATTAATCATATAATGACCATAGGTATTCGAAATTTAAAAAAAAAAATGATAGCTATGAGAAATTTCATGTTGGTTTGTCAGTTTTTTCCTCAGAGGTTGTTTTCACCCTTCTTGAAATGCAGGTTGATAGTGCTGCAAGGGTGCAGAAGTTATTTTCTAAGGATGACCATGAGAGTTGGTTATTTGGTGCTGGTCTCTCAAATCTTGAGTATTCCTACCTATGTGAGATCATGGGGCGCTCAGCTTGGGCTCCTCAAATTTTCAACTGCAATGCACCAGACACCGGAAACATGGAGGTAATCTCAGTTACATATTGATCTGGTTTGTTTGTGTTTCAGAAATTAAGTGTTTACTATCTATTTATTCATTTAATTTTATTGATCAACTAAACCTGATTTTTGAATGTGGGGTCAAGCTCAAGGTCACATCAGAATGAAAATCTATAAATACAGGATTAATATTCTTGCAGAATATGAATGATGTATCATGGTAATGACCAGATAGATAAGTTTATATAATAGGTTTAATTGGGTCACTAATTAAATTTTTTCCTGAATTTGCACATAAACTATTTTGATTTAAATATCCTCTTTACACAAAGATTCTATGATTTCCCAAAATTGAGGTGTTTGTAGGGTCTACTTATATATAATGTCTTAGAAGACGAGAAATATATGGATTTTAACATGACTCTTAGAGAAACACAGCTGCTAGGAAGCTTGAGTTAGAATTGGAGACATTGTGCTTGTGCCGATGTTAACTTGCAGCGTCAGAAGCAATCTTCTAGCGATCTTCTTATTGACAATAAATTAAATAATAGCCTCAAGCTATTTAATTTATTTGAGTCTTGTTGACGTGGTTTTTGCGACCGCACCAACACAGAATAAAGTTTCCCAACGGATACCCTATCCTCTCTTGAACAAAGTTTCCTGCATGCTAAGATTGTGAGATAGATCATACATTTAACTCCAAGGTTCCGAAATATTTGGAACACCCTTAGTTGGTTTGATGTGAATTGCTGTTTTCTTACGAGGGGACGTACACAATTGTTCAGGATACTTGCAGTAAACAACAGATATATGCTTTAAAGGGGATTTTTGTGCAAATGATTTGGCCTTGAAGTGCGAGTTTCCTAAAGTTAACCAGAAATGTGCGGAAAGTAAATGAGTGTAGGGCCTAAGAAACTTATATTCTAATCTAAATGCAAGATATGTGGAGCTCGGTTTCAGTAGACTTCAACCGAATTTCACCTAGCCTCACGTCGGACAGCTTCAGTAAAATTGGTGCAATCTTCAAAGGGATAGCATGAGATATTCAGATTATAATTTAGCATACATATACCATCAAGACGACGCATATAAGCATACAAATCACAATCGAAGTTAAACTCGAGATAATCTCCAGTTGACCACGCAAGGCGAGCTTGTCATCAACAAGTTGCTAGTGGTATGGAATGGAATGAAGCTACCTCAATAAAACGCCACACATCCAAAGTAAACTACTTGCATGAAATGAAATTATGCTACTTTATGCTACTTGGATCCGAAAGGATGAAGAGACCTTGCTAGCTATTCATGACAAAGAAGAATTCCACCATCAATGAAAAGATCTATTATCATGAAAGTTTTACACAACAATCTCCACAAAAGTTTTTAAAGGGAAAACTTTCTTTCTTCTCCACACTATGCTATACTATCAAACAAAATGCCTCTACTCTGATCTCCAATCTCTAGTCTAATCTGATGTCTAATTTCTAATAATGTACAAATGAGGGGGACTCCCCCTTTTATAGATAGCCCAGTCCAATGGACGGCTAAGATTACAATCAAAAGAGTGGCTAAGATTAAGCCACCTCAGCCCTAACCCTAAAAACTGCCAGAATGGGGAGTGGTGTAATAAATGAGCAAAGATTCCCACTCACTCCCAAAAATAGTAAAGGCAATAAATGCCCACAATCAGTCTTCTAGAAGATCCTCGTCCAGTAGTGCATTCCCATTCTCCTTCTCTCTGGCTGCAAACTCAATGAACCTGCCAAGTACAGCCTCAACCTCCTGAATTGAAATGGGTGGAATGCAATCAAGCTGGAACTCTAACACCGTGATTGATGTCTCATGCCGTGCACAGGATTTTCTCCAAGCAGCCAAGGAATCCTGTGTGCTCTGGATCAAACTGGAGAAAGTGGAGGTGTTCTCAAAGTCATCCTGCACGAAGGTCTTCACCTCCGAAAAAAAAGGCACCAGCCTACCCCTCAAATTATCTGCAGTCACCTCATTTGGATTCAACCGCCTGTTGATGTGATTTTCGTGACTGCACCAAACAGCGGAACAAAGTTTCCGAACAGATACCCTATTCCCTCCTGAACAAAGTATTCAGCGTGCTAAGATTGCGAGTCAGATCATGCTTTCAACTCCAAGGTTCCTTTAATGCGAATAGGCTCAGTTTGGTTGATGTGTATTTGCTGTGTTCTTACGAGGGGACTTACGTAATTGTTCAGAATGCATGTAGTAACAACCAATATATGCTTTTAAAAGGGATTTTTGTGCGAATGATTTGGCTTTAGAGTGCAAGTTTCCTAAAACTAACCAAAATTATACGGAATTTTAATGGCTGCAGAGATTTCTAAACTTTAAACTCTAACCTAAATGCAAATGGGTGTTATGCTCAACTTCAATGAACTTCGAACAAACATTGGCTAGCCTCCT
This sequence comes from Sequoia sempervirens, assembly GCA_007258455.2. Classification (NCBI taxonomy): domain Eukaryota; kingdom Viridiplantae; phylum Streptophyta; class Pinopsida; order Cupressales; family Cupressaceae; genus Sequoia; species Sequoia sempervirens. The sequence goes on along the minus strand of VDFB02190966.1, from coordinate 7,162 downwards.
ATGGGACAGCTTCAACAAAGTAAGTGCAATCTTCAAAGGGTGAAAATGATGTTCAAATCACGATTCAATAGTGCAACTACCATCACAACGATGCATAACTACACACGAACCTTGATTGAAGTTAAGTACAAAATGTCCAGTTTACCACGCAAGACAAGCTTACCATCAGTAAGATTGTTAGTGGTATGGATAAAAGAAGCTCACTTACATCAAGCATAAACATCCATATTTAACTATTAGCATGAAATTAAGTCCTAGTTGAAGTCAAAGGAAGAAGAGACCTCACGAACTACTCACAACAAAGTTTGAATTCACCACCAATGAAATGCTTTGTTATGAATATCCTTTGTGACAATCTCTTACAAAATTCTCAAAGGGAGAATTCCCCTTCTTCTTCAACAATGCAATGAAAAACTATTCTAACTCAAAAAATATCTACTCTCTATTCTGCTTCACTAGTTGCTGACTACTCTCTGATTCTTCTTATTTTGGGCGCATTTTAGCAAGGGTGAAGGATGGGCGCAAATGGAGGGTGGTGGAGGATATCTTCAACACTTAGACAATTTTTTAACTTTTCCTTCTTCAAGTTGGGCGCATTTTCCTATGCCTACAGGGTGAAAGATGTTGACTTTGCTTTGACCTTCTTATAACTTGGGCGCATTTTACCTCTGATGAAGGATGAACTTGCAATTTGGAAATTTTTTCATGCTTTCTCATCAACTGGGCGCATTTCACCATGCCTACTGGATGAAGTTCCAGACTTAGAAAATTTTCCTCATTTTTGCCAAAGATTTCCACTTGCCATTTATAGTAAGCCTCGATTTTGCATCTCCGGCTCTAACGACTTTTTAATTCCCGCGCGATCAGATCCTTTGGCGGACTTTGTTGTCCTATCGACATCAGCTTTCACTTTTAGTCGACTACATTTTAGCTCCATTATCAAGGTGGTTTACTATAGTAAATAGTAACCTCTTTTGTTTTTGATAGTCTTTAATCGCTTCCGATTTGACTCGAATTGAATGAGGCCTCACCATCGCGGATCTTATCAGTTTCACATCAACGCGATGCGCCGATTTACTATTTTTAGCCAGCTTCAAAATGACTTACTATAAATAGTAAGTGCCCGCTTGACTTGAACAAATTTTACCAGCGATAGCCCGGTTGATGCTAATCAGCGTGGTTTACACCTGCCGAAAAATTCGACTTTAATTCCTTCTTTAGGTCTGCTGGTAGAAACCCTAATTCGCAGACGCGTATTCAATGACTCTTGTTTATCTTCGCTTTTGTTGCATTGCGACAAACGGATTCGAATCGCTGGAAGCTTACCGCCGATACCCTCGCTAAAAATAGTTCTCATCGATGATATCTCTTTACTTGTATGTCACACCATCATGAGTCTCTAAAACCTATATGGTAACCATTCGACATGCAAAAGAAACCCCGACATGCAACCCTAAAATAGCCCTAAGATCAATTCGAAGTTGTCGCCTCGCTTTGCATGCGCTATATCAAGGTAAAGGTCTCAAAACCCAAAAAGGAATATCCGTACATGCAAAGAAAAGCCCGCGAATCAACTCCAAAATTTGTCCCGGAGCCGTGGATCAAGTAAAATAGTAAGTTGTCCGTTTGTTCAAATTTTGCACGCATGTACTGGATATGCTCAATGTTGTAGGATCGTTTACTTAAAATAAGCTGACAGACGCCTCTAATTTCACACTTACCAAAAATAGTTCCTCGTGAGTCCGGGTGAAATTTAGTGGAAGCTTACCGGAAGCGCCAATACATCAATGTTAGGCTCAATTTTCAATTTATTCACCTTGCTTGACCTCAAATTGACCAAAGAAACGCAAACCCTAATTTCAGACTTGGCCAAATTTCATGTTAAAGCTCACAGACGGGCACATCCCGGAAAGATAGACAGAACGAGAGAGAGACAACAACAGAAACAAACCAACGCCAAACCAAAAGCAAAGCCAAAATTAGGGGGTCCCCATTTGCAATGGGGCGATGTGTGAAAAAGGTCACAACATTAGCCCCAACCCGAATAAATGTTCCTGAACATTTCAAAGACAAAACCCATTCCATACTCAGAACCCTTGGACAATTTTTTCAAACCCATCAACTGACTAAGGGATATACTCAAAAGGGAAGAGGAATCCTAAATTGGATCAAGGCACCTCATCTCTTGGTTACAAGTGTGTGCATATGCGTTCGTTCTAGCTCAAAAGGCCATTGAAGCTCCTAGAATCTGTCGCAGCAAGTTAAATAAATATCTTAACTTCAAAAGCATCCGGGACATTGCCTCGCTGCCAGTCAGGCGTCCATAGCCCCGACGAGGTTATCGCTACAATTCTCACGAATATTGCTCCACTGCCGGTCGGGCGTCCATAGCCCCGGTGGAGTTACTCGTATGTTCCCAAAACCAATATTTCATAATATTTTTCTTTCACTTTTCATTCTTCATTTTCTTTTTCAGATGTTTCTTTCAAAGCACATTTTCTTTTCCTCTTTTGATTTCTCCGTCAATTCCTCAATTGGCTGGCAGGCAATGAAGCCTCCAATGGGTTTGAGAATTGTAGTGGCGCTGAAGCAAGACGCAAGATTTTCACTTGCCAAGACTTCTCCTAAGAAACCTCAATAACTTAGAGCAATTAATCATGTGTGTGAAATATAGCAGTCGCAAGAATTGGTGTCAAGACACAATAGATGATTCCCTTCCGAGTCAAGTACAGATCCTAATCAAATGATAAACTCGAAAAAATAACCTCGGATTTTAAAGCACTTCCTGGATGATTATCTAAGAAATGGACCAACATTATGTCAGCATTGTACTGGAGTGTGGCGGAAACAACACAACACCCCCCCTTACAAATGGGATCCCCTTTTATTGAAAGCGAACTAAACTATGAAAGCAAGACAACTAATCTAAACAAAAACAAAATTTTTAAGCGAACAACAATCAAAAGACCTAAGTATATACAACTCCTAGCATGATTTCTCAAGATGTGCTGTAATAGCAAAGTAGTTGTCATAGTACGAAGTTTTGCAAACTTATCTTTAAACTCGGAGAAATATTCTTTCACAATACAAATCTCAAACTCAAGCAAAACTTCAGGAAAGATTAACAACTGAGGCAACTCGTCCGGACCATGATCAATCCATAAACAAGTTTTCTTTCCAAAATCTCCATAATCAAAATGATATTCTTGGTAGCCAACAGTAGGGAAAGATACAACCTGGTGGTCTTCATTCGCTGGCATGCATTCTTGCCTGTCATCCATTGCTTCATCAGGAGGCCGAAGTTGATGGTGAACCATACCACTTGCATCTAAAACGTGGAGATGATCTAAACTGGGAGGAGTGGGGCGGGAAATCAATTCGAAAGAGCACTTGGAAACTTGGATTACTTCATGCGCTGGCTCCTTTTGAATCTCTAGCAATGGATCAAGCCCCAACCCAAATTGCTTTTCATTTTCCATCTTTTTATCAAGTAGTATTTCATTTGTTTCAATTTCATCAAGCAACTCTTCCATGACTGTGAATAATGGATCAAGTGCTGACGCGAAGTGCCTTTCATATTTTGCCTCCATCTTGGTAGCCCATTGATCGTCAAACACATCATCTTGCCTTAAGCTGCTTACCATTTCTTCCATCTCACTCATGCATGATTGAACTTTTTCATCAAGGAGCATCCTTTCTTGAAGCGTATTAGAATCGCTTCCTTCTTCACGTTCCCCTCCTTGAGAGAATGGACATTGAAAATTTCTCACACCATCTATACTTTGAGCTAAGTCCACTCTTGGCACTTGATGGTCTTCAATAGTTTGCAATCTCGTACATTCACTCTCTTCCATGTGCTGACAGTTGCCTTGGGTAGTTTCTCTTCCTTGGATATATTCCATTGCTTCTTTGATCTTTGCTCCAATAGCCTCTTGTTCTAACATGATGTAGGAACAATCTTCATCTGCTTGCTCTCTGAGCTCGATCGCGTCCTCTAGTGACTTATTCTCCTTGTCGTTGGATGGTGTTGAAGTACATTCTTCATTTGGTGCTAAAAATGTTTGTGTGGCATATTCAATCCATCTTTTGTCTTTGAATAATCTATATGGTAGCACTGGTAATCCGAGGCGACTTCTGGCGAAGTTGATGGCTAGTTCACATGTTGCGCAAGTGAACTCTGGATGAGGTGCGTTGTGAATCCGACACCAACGAGGGAGCAAAACACCTTTCAAGGGATCATTGCCAAGTTCCATCTGACCTTGGATCCTAAGTATGAATCTTGCGAAAGCCTCATTCACAACTTCTGGAAGGCTATAATCATCAAGTTCCACATCCAATACTCTTGGCTTGGGAACATCCCAAAAGAAAATTTTTTCTTGGAGAACAAGCTCTATCCTTGAGAGGAATGTTAAGCAACTGATTTCTTCGTGCTGGGAGGTCTCATGAATTCGGCATCTTCCTGGCAAAGCAAACTTAGACAAATTCTCGGGCCATAGCTGTGCATTCAATCTTTCATGAATCCGAGCAATATCTGTAAGACTGTCTTGAGAGCAAGAAATATGCCCATCCATTGAGAAATCTCTTTTCAGATTTTCCATTTTTTGATTTTTTGAATTTTTCAACTTTTCACTTTTTTTGGATTTTTTTGACATAAGAGAGATCTAACATATCTCTGATTTGGAACTTCAAAGCTCATACTGGTTCCTTCCAGCCTCCGGAACAATTCGAAGCTCCCCCTCCTTGTAGCGCCAATTCTGTTGATGTGTTTTTCGTGACCGCACCAACGCAGAATAAAGTCGCCAACGGCTACCCTATCCTCTCTTGATCAAAGTAATCCGCATGCTAAGATTGCAAGAAAGTTCATGCGTTCAACTCCAAGGTTCTTTCAGTGCGAATAGGCTCAGTTTGGCTCGATGTGATTTGCTGGTATTTCAAGGGGACTTACGGAATTGTTCGGCAGCGGAGAAAGGAATTCAAATGCTTGAAAGATTTTTCTATGAAGCGCGGGTTTCCTATTCTAACCAGAAAGTACTGAATTGAAATGGGGTAAGGTTAAGAGAGTCTAAATCTATTCTAAGGCGTGGGATATGGAGCTCAACTTCAGCAAACTTCTAACCGGATTGCTCGGGCAGATCTGACAGCTTCCCACGAGTCGTGCAATCTTCAAGGAGATGACTAAAGATGTTCAAACCACCACTTGACATGAAGATACTATCACAACGACATACCATCATTCAAACCGGATTGAAGGTTAGGCCCAAACGCTTCAGCTGACACACAAGGCGATTCACCATCAGTAATGCTAGTGGTATGGATAGAAGCTTGTTTGGATCAAACACCACATTCCACGCTAACATCTACTTGCATGGAATAAAAATTATACTACTTTGAGCTACCATTTGAATCAAGGACTAAGAAACCATAGCTACTCACAACAAAGACCTAAATTCACCATCAATGAAAACCTTTTATTGAGAGAGTGTTCACAATTTTTCTTACAAAGTTTTCAAGGGAAAAACCTTTCCCTTCTTCAAAACTACACTATCAATCTATACTAAGCTACTTCTAAGTTGTCCCTCTACTCTACGCCTATTCTAATCTTCTAATGAAGTTACAAATGAGGGGGACTCCCCCTTTATATAGCTAGCCAAGTCCCAAAAGACGGCTAGGTTACAATCAATAGAGGGCCAAATTGTGCCACCTCAGCCCTAACCCTAAAAACTGCCAGAATAGGGAGTGGTACATTAAATGAATCAAAGATTCCCACTCACTCCCAAAAATAGCAAAGGCAATAAATGCCCACAATTAGTCTTCTAGAAGATTCCGCTTGTAGACGTGTTCACACTGTCCTTGATCTTCTTTCTTGACGTTGCTCTTCAACTTCTTTGTCACTTGAGCTAACACTTAGCCAATTTCTTGCAACTTTTTTTTTTTTTTCCTCGAGATTGAAACTCATAACTTTATCTTCCTTTGAAGGTTGTAATATCATCGTGCTTCACCACTTCAAGTCATCGTGCTCTGGCCTCGACATTCCTCCTGCAAAACAAGCGAGGAGAAGAGTATTAGGACACTTCATAATATAAATTCAACTACTTACCTGATTTTCACGCTCTAACTTCCAAGCGTCAACTTCTGCTTTCTTCATGATTCTTCATGCCTTAGCCAAATTTTTAACCCATCTTCCTCAAGGGCGCATCATCTTTGAGAAATTCATTTCACTAACTGGAGCTCTGATACCCAATTTCGTTCACCTCTGACTCTGGAAGATTGGTCCCACGAAGAATTCAATCAAATTCACCTAGGCAATTGACTTAAAACTCATCCGCTGAGGCACATTTTCTTCACATTTGCCTTAGAATTTTTTTTTAAATTTCCCTTAGGAAAATTTATCAACCTGGTGCCCATTTGAAATTTTTATCACAGAATCCTCGGCAAGTTGTGGAAGACCTCAAAATCCATTCCTCATTGATAATCTTCAATACCCAGAAGAAAATTTTCTCCAGAACGCATCGAACCCATGGGTACCCAACGAACGGGTTCATTTAATTTTCTGGAATTTTGAACCTTGGAAAAATAATTTTCAACAATTGATTTCATTTCTTCATCTCCTCTGAGAATTTCGTTGCTCTGACTGGAGAACTTTTACTCATCCTGCAATGTTGGCACCTTCTGACTTCATCACTGGCAACTTCACTCGGACTTCAGGAAAAATTTCACCATCTCACCAGACTTAGGCGTTTCTTTAAGGGAGAAAATACTTCACGCCTTAGAAATTTTTTTTTTTTTGAATCACTTGGCATTTTTTTGAAAAATTTTCCCTTAGAAAATTTTCATTTATCTATCATCTTGCCTGTGGTGAGGAATTCTTTATCAACTCACTTAAAAAAAAATTCTCTTTTAAATGCCTTGGGCGCATTTTATATCTCATGAGGGATATATTTCTTTTTTAAATTCCAACGCCTTCACTTGTCAACTCCTATTCACCTTACCTCAGGCGCATTTCACACTTGCAAGAAGACTTAGCTTCCAACGCCTAAGTAATTTTTTTTTATTTCACCACCACACTTACTCTTTACTTGGCGCATATCTCATAGGCAAGAGAATGGGCGCATATTGCATGTAGAGGAGGATGAAACTTCGAATGCCCACCTTTGACTCTTCT